>PVJN01032699.1:0-23210 GCA_004026805.1 Lasiurus borealis | reverse complement strand
TCGTTATCTCTGGGTTAGTTTCTGGAGACATCAGGACCATGTTTCTAGTCGCAATTTTGCTACAGGCTGTCTTGTTACACAAGATTATCAGCCTGCACCTGTATCACAGCATCCTAGGAGTTTATGCTCTGTTCTCAACCCTGGGACTGTAATTACAGGATGTAACTGGGGGATATGATTTTAAGCGGAGCTGTGTTAACTCCGGCCCAATCCTGATTTTTGCAACCTTACATTATGAAAGTTTTGGCCTCGAAGGAGGACAAAACAAAATTTCTAAATAAAGCCAAATTTTTAACAGCAGAATTTTAAAACAATTTAAAATAATAACAAGCCCATAGCCACCTGCATTCTTAATTAGGCTAGAGATGGGTCAACATTTGTACCTTATGAATCAAATATAAACATTCACTAAATTTGCTTTTCTTTGCTTTTTCATTAAAGATACCTACTTAAATTATAAACAATTAAATTCTAGTAAAGCCACCAGAAACAATTAGTAAGATTTTTGTTTGTCCAGTACAATTAAGTTTTTATTTTTGAATATTCATTTCAATTAGTAAATTCAAATAATTTAAAATGAAGTTTATTAACTTCACTTATCCTTAGTTATGGACAATATTGACATTAATTAGACTTCTGAAATTAATCTTTGAATAACTTAAGCTTTGTCAGGGAAGCAAAAACAGAAATTACTTACTTCAGTTTATGAGGCCAAATTTATTGATTTTTAATTACAGTTCTTCAATGTTTGAAGAAAACCTCTCTTTATTTCCTTCCAAAATAATTTTCCGGCTACAGAGGGCTTCACTTAAGGATATTTGTCTTTCTTTATACAACAAGCAACCTATAGGGCTGCTGCTTAATCAGTTTAGTTTTGGCTTTAACAGTTTAGACAGTCACCATTTTTGGACTGCCTGATTTGGCAGCTGCCATGTTACCTCATGGCTTGCTGTTTTCTTGGGGACGGCCATCTTGAAACAGCAAAGGCCCACCCCTCCCTTTGAATAAGCCAATGTGTTTGTAAGCAATTTGATTGTCTTCTAAGAGTTACTGAAGGCCTCCCATGATCTTTCTATATATGTAAATTAGCCAAAAGGGATATTCTTTAAAAATATAATTATGAATTTAATAAAAAGGAGAAATTAAAAAATGTTTAATTCTCTTCCACTAATATTTACAGGATAAACTAAAGATTTTATTAAAACATTAAATCTGATCTGTACTAGTAATCACCATAACCTAAGAGAAGTTGTTTCATGTGACATGGCCTGCAATATCTGCTAGGATTAAGCAGCAGCCCTATAGGTTGCTTGTTGTATACTTATCATTAAGTGAAGCCCACTGTAGCTGGAAAATTATTTTGGAAGGAAATAAAGAGAAGTTTTCTTCAAACATCTGGAGAACTGTAATTAGAAATCAATAAATGTGGCCGGGACCGGTTTGACTCAGTGGATAGAGCCTCGGCCTGGGGACTGAAAGGCCCCAGGTTCAATTCCGATTGGGGTCATGTACCTTGCTTGTGGGGACATCTCCACTGTGGAACGTGCAGGAGGTGGCTGATCGATGTCTCTCTCTCATCGATGTTTCTGACTTTTTCTCTCTCTCTCCCTTCCTCTCTGTAAAAAATCAATAAAATGTATTTAAAAAAAAAGAAATCAATAAATTATGCCTCATAAACTGAAGTAATTTCTGTTTTTGCTTCCCTGACAAACCTTATGTTAAGTTACTCAAAGATTGATTTCAGAAGTCTAATTAATGTCATTATTGTCCATAACTAAGGATAAGTGAAGTTAATAAACTTCATTTTAAATTATTTGAATTTACTAATTGAAATGAATATTCAAAAATAAAAACTTAATTGTACTGGACAAAAAACTGTTCCTGAAGTATTAAATAAAAAATTTTTTTGATGGTTCAATCTCATAGTAAAATTGCTTAACATGCAATGAATCCAAAGCAGTCACATTTTTGTGCAAAAAATTAAAATCAAAAGTTATCAAGACTGCATTTAAAAAATTTCCCAAAAGCCTCCTAATATTTAAATCAAAAGAAGAGGGGATAGTGGAAAAATATCCTGTAAGAAAAATGTTTTGTAAGTAAATTACATCAAGAAATTTTTTTACTTTGAAGGTTATTTTTCATTTGTAATGCTAACAGCAAGACACCTATAAAAAGTCACATGGTGTCAAAATAAGCCAAAGGAAAACTGTTCGGGAAAAATGAGAAAGGATCCCAAGTCTAATTTATAAAAAAGATTCCTTTATTAACCTTTGGTCAAGAATATGTTTGTATATTTCCAGAAAAGCTCATGTGGATTCCTGCAACAACAGATCTAGTTTTCCCAATACCATTTATTGAAGAGACAGTCTTGACTCCATGGTATGCTCTTGTCTCCTTTGTCAATTATTAATTGAGCATAATGGTTTGTATAGATCTCTGGGTTCTCTGTTCTGTTCTACTGGTCTATGTATCTGTTCTTTGTGTCAGTACCAGGTAGTTTTGAGAACAGTGGCTTTGTAGTATAGCTTGATATCTGGTATTGTGATCCTTCCAACATTGTTCTTCTTTCTCAAGATTGCTGCAGCTCTTCAGGGTCTTTTTTTATTCCAGATGAATTTTTGGAGAGTTTGTTCTAGACTTTGAAGTATATCATTATATTTTAATGGAGGTTGCATTGAATTTATAGATTGCTTTGAGTAGTATGGACATTTTAATGATGTTGATTCTACAAATCCATGAACATGGTATATTCTTCCATTTGATCATGTCTTCCTGTATCTCTTTTTTTAGCATCCTAAAATTTTCTGAGTACAGGTCCTTTGTCTCCTTGGTTAAGTTTATTCCTAGATATCTTAATTTTTTTGTTGCAATCGTAAATGAGATTGCTCTTTTATTTTTAAAAATAGAACTGCCATTTGACCTAGTAATACCACTTCTAGGAATATATTCCAAGAAAACAGAAACACCAATCAGCAAGGATATATGCACCCCTATGTTCACAGCAACACAATTTACAACAGCTAAGACTTGGAAAGTGCCTAAATGCCTGCCCATCAGCAGATGAATGGATTAGAAAATTGTGGTACATCAATGTAATACATACTATGCTGCTGTAAAAAAGAATGAATTCTTACCATTTGCAACAGCATGGATGGATGTGGAGAGTATATGCTAAGTGAAATAAAACAGTCAGTGAAAGATAAATACTACATGATCTCACTCATCTATGGATAATAAAGACTATTACAAACTATTGAACAAAAATAGAGCAAGGCAAAGAAGCATTGAACAGACTAGACTGTCAAACTTCAGCGGGAAGGTAGGGGAAGGTTGGGGCAGGTAAGAGATCAACCAAAGGACTTGTATGCAGGCATATAAGCACAACCAACAGACACAAGACATTGGGGGCACAGGGACAAGGGCAAGTGCCAGGGGTTAGGGGAGGCCAGGGGGAATTCAGTGGGGGGGGGGGGGGAGACATGTATACTTCTATTTGTATTACCTTAAACAATATTTAAAAAAAAAAAAGGAAAGAAAAAACTATTGGAAATGAAGGTCAAGCCAAACCCTAAGAGTATCTACTCTTTGCCCAAGGTGTCTCTTCAACCTCTCCTTAAATCTACACTTAATGTTTGCCATTTCCCTCACTAGGATTACTTCTTCCAGATCTCATAAAAGTATGAAAATATAGATAGATTTAAAGCACTCTATATTTTAGTCTTCTAATTAATTAAACCCAGATATTTCGCCCATCTATATTTATTTTTTGTATGGATAACTCATATATTTCAACAGGCTATATGAAATTTTGCTTAAATTCAACTTTTGCCATGTTTGAAATTTAAAACCTAGACTAGATAGAGCTTATATAAAGGGTGTTCCCAAAAGTATGTATACACACTTTAGCAGCTGATAACTCAATTTTCATTCCATTTCAGGGTTAACTGATTTGAAATAATGGGTGAAACCAGACTAAGCTTTGCATGAAGAAAATTTATTCTAAAGTACTACTAGTCTTTTTTTTTATGGGGATACGTAAAAAACAAAATTTATGGTACAAAACCAGCAACAGTCAATGAATTGAAGGCGCACAAATACCAAATAAAATGATTCTTGATGTTTGCGATTCCATTGCTTTGAGTTATCAGCAGTGCCTGGACCACAATAGTCATCAATTTGAAAATAGGTATTGACAAAAAAGATTTATTCATTTCTGTATTCATTTAAATTTTGAAAGTGAACTGTCTCTCAATAAATACTGACTAGAATCATTCAAAGTGTATATACATTTTTGGGACACCCTGTATTATATTTGATATTTTAATAAGAGAATGTCATTATCTTTTTTATAATCATTTATGATATAAACTAGAGGCCCAGTGCACAGATTCATGCACATTAATTAATAAGAAAGGAAATTAATTAGAAGGTGGCTGGCAGGACAGGACTGGACAAGAGACAGGCTGGACATGCCCTGGAGCCAACCTCCCACTGTCCTTCCCCAGCCAGTCGCACCTGGGGTAGTATTGGGGTTCAAAGGGTATCTGCAGAATGATCAGGGTCCTTCCAGTAGGTGGGGTCCCTCGATCTGGACTGTGGGGATCAGGCCAAAACTGACAGTATCATATCCCCCGAGGGGTCCCTGAGTTCGAGCAGGCACTCAGCAAAGTTGCTGTGGCTTGACAGCTCTCTGCATTGAGTGTCTGCCCCCTGGTGGTTAGTTCGTATCATACCTATCAGCTGGTCGGCCAGTCAGCTGTCACTTAGCTTTTTATATCTACCTAATAAAAGAGTAACATGCTAATTGACTGTACCTTTGCAGCATCCACCAGGAGTTAGAAAGCAAATTAACCTACCACCAAAGGTGGTAGGTTAATTTGCATACGTGGGCACTGAGCAGCCGGGGGAAGGGCAGGATGCTTGCTATGATGCAGGTGTTCCACCCCATTCCCAGCCGCTCCAGGCCTCTGAGAAGCATAGGAAGACAGAAAGGCTCTTCCTGACAGAGGAAAGGCGGTGCCAACAGACAGGAAAGGAAGGCCCATTCTAGCACAAATCTTCATGAATTGGGCTTCTAGTATATAGATAATATACTATCAAATTCTAATTCCTTTATAATTAAATTTTCATTTTCACTTTCAAATTCAGGAAAAGAATATCTATGTATTTTATATGATTATACATTATAGCAGAGACTTCTAGACTTCTAATATTTCCTCTTTTTCCTAGACTATATATGTCCCAGACTCCTTTGGCATTAAAGTATGACTATGTAACAGAGCTTCAACTCTCAGGCCTGGTTTACAAATCTTTCCACTAGCAGTCCTCCATCCTCTTTTCCCTTCTGCCAGCTGGATGCAGAATACAACAAGGTCTCAGAAAATGACATTAACACAAATGAATAAACCTGTGTCTCTGAATCTCTACCTGGAGGAAAATCTCTTAACAAAGATTGCCCTTATTATTGGGAGGAAAAAAAGATTTCTGATGTATTAAGTCACTAGGGTTTGGGAATCTATTTGTGACTGCAATTAGTATTACATTAACTAAGCATGCATAATTATAAGTAATTTCTCAACTGTCAATATTAAATGGTTTATACTTACAAATTGAGGTTTATAGTATGCTGGACCTAGTGTGATATCACTAGCAGGTGGACGATGTTTTATAATACTGCCATCCTCATTAATATGATAACCATATGACCATCCATAAGAAGGAATTGAAGGAACAATCATTCTGAAAACTGAAGGTAACCTTGAAATTTTCTGTAAGAAAATATTTTATATTATTTACTCAAAGACAAGAGGAGAAGAAGAGAAGGAATGAAGAATCAAATATTAAAATTTACTAAAAGGCAACTATTAAATATTGATTTAAAAAATTTCATAATCTAAATAAAAAATGTTGGTTCTATGAAAATAATTTCAGGGGTGAATTCAAGTCTCACTTCATCATATAAACCAAGATGATATATACCATTACTACCTAAATCATCTTCAGAAACAAGGTGTCTCTTTCTCCCTTAGCTCATTTATCTTGCTTAGTAAAGCAAGTAATAAAAATAGGCATTCATTCCTATAGTCACATCAACAATCAACATTACTTATGCCATGCTATCATAGTATTTGGTATACAAAAACAAATAATATTTTCTGTAACATTTCCTGATTTCATTCCTTTCCAGCTCCTGACTTATCTCCATATTATTGGTACCCTTTATTAATATCTTAATTGTGTAGATTGTGTAGTATAAGAAATATCTATGACATAATGCTAAAAGGAAATAAAAATATAAAATATGAAATCGAATCTATGACTACAGCTATGTAAATTATGTGAAATTATATGTGTATAAAGTGATATACATACATGAATTAAAACTGAAAGAAACTATGCAAAAATTAACAATATTAATATTAGAGTCAGTAGTTTTAGGGTAATTACACTTCTTTCAAATTTTTCTTTAATAAAAAATATCTTATATGCCCTGGCTGGTTTGACTCAGTAGATAGAATGTTGACCCGTGGACCGAAGAGTCCTTGGTTATATTTTGGTCAAAAGAATGTACCTCAGTTGAAGGCTTGATCCCCAGCCCTGGTCAGGATGCATAGAGGAGACAACCAATCAATGCATCCCTCACAATAATGGTTCTCTCTCTGTGTCTCTCCCCCTTCCTTCCATTCTCTCTAACATCAGTGGAAAAATATCCTCAGAAGAGGACTAACAAGAAAAAAAAAGGAGGAGAAAGAAAAAAATACTACTATAAATTATGTCAAAATACAGGCATTTTGCTATCTGGAAAATTCCTTATTAAGAATATATTAATTCATTAAAGATAACTATTAAGTATGCTGGACCTACACTAGAAGGTAGAAGATGTTTTACTTAATGAGATTAATTACCAAATTAAAACAGGAAAGTACTAAATAGCTTCCCTTCTACTCATTACTTTCAAAACTTATTTGCATAATGTTAAGACTTTCCAAAATACATCCCCTACCTCCTCCCTAGCTTCTACTCCTGCTACTTTCCTTTAGGTCCTGTACACCAAGTATTCCAAAGAACTTGGTTCTTCTTGGAACATAACATGTCATTAAATACTATAATGTCTTTATTCATGTGTTTTTTTCCTCTGCCAGAGTGGTTATTTTTTACAATTCTTTTTAAATACTTAGTGAATTCTTCAAGATGCAGTTTAACTGTGATATCCCAATTCCCTCCAAAAACTCTCTTTGGGCTACTACTAAACATTTTATTATACTGGAGGACCAGTACACAAAATTTGTACACAGATAGGGTCTCTAGGCCTGACCAGCAATAAGGACCTTCCTTCATTACGTGCTGTCCTTTAGTAGTCAGCACATGTTATAGCAAGCAACAGAACTCCCGGTCTCCCAGTCAAACTCCTGGGGGGATACTTTGCATATAAGCCTTTTATATATCCTACTAGAGACCTGGTGCATGAAATTTGTGCAGCAGTGGGGAGGGAGTGTCCTCAGTACAGCTTGCACTCTCTCCAATCTAGGACTGCTTAAGGGATGTTCTACTGCCCGTTTAAATGGGCACCAGTTGAGGGGTACCCAGGTCTGCAGGGGAGAGCAGTTGGGGGTGTAGACAGCCCTGCAGGGGAAAGCAATTAGGAACAAATAGGCTGGCAGGGGTCATTCCCGGAGGAGTCTCAGACATCCCTCAAGGGGTCCCAGATTTACTAGAGGCCCAAATTTTGTGCACCAGGTCTCTAGTAAATAGATCTATCTAATAAATAGATGTATTTACTAGAGACCCGAATTTTGTGCACCAGATCTCTAGTAAATATAATAAAAGGCTAATATGCAAATTGACCAAATGGCAGAATGACCAGTCAGCATGACACACACTGACCAACAGGAGACAGATGCTCAATGCAGGAGCTCTCTCCTGTTGTTCAATGTGCTTCCATAGTGGGAGTACCGCTCAGTCAGAAGCCAGACTTAAGGCTGGCTGGCAAGTGCAGTGGCAGTGGCGGGCACCTCTCCTACCTTCACTGTAGTGCTAAAGATGCCTGACTGCCAAACTTATTCCGGGCCAGCAGTAGGACATCCCCCAAAGGCTCCCAGACTGTGAGAGGGCAGAGGCCAGGTTGAGGGACCCCTGAATGCACAAATTTCATACACTGAGCCTCTAGTATAGATATGTTTATTAAAATATCACTTCATCAACTTTTTTGTACTGAATTTCTTTCATTACTTTCCTATTAAAATTATAGATCCCAGGGAGCAGTGATTTGTATTCTATATATTATCAGTGCCCTGCTTTATGTCTGATACTCATAGTCATTCAAAATATCCTGGTAAATACTTGCATGAATAAATAAACATTTACATGTCTCCACACATAAAATAGAGGATATTTAAACCCCACATAATAAAAGACTAATATGCACATCAACCAAATAGTAGAATGACCAGTTGTTATGATACGCATTGACCACCAGAGGGCAGGCACCAACATAGGAGCTGCCCCCAGGTGGTCAGTGCACTCCCACAAGGGGAATACCACTCAATCAGAAGCTGGGCTCATGGCTGGCAAGCAGAGTGGTGGTGGTGAGAGCCTCTCCCAGCTCCACAGCAGTGCTAGGGATGTCCAACTGCTGGTTTAGGCCCACTCCCTGTAGGACATCCCCCAAGGGCTCCCAGAATGCAAGAGGGTACAGGCTAGGCTGAGGGCCTAACGCCCCACCCAGAGTGCATAAATTTCATGCACTGGGCCTCTAGTTTACTAATCTCATTGTCATTGCACTGACATTCAACTGAGTACTGAACCCTAAAATATATTATCCTAAACAAACAGGAAACTAATTCAAATTTAATCAATATGAGTTATGTGAAGAAGTTATGGCAAGAAAAGACAGAATCACTCAAAAGAAACCATGACCAAAATCTAAAAGATTATATTATTTATTTCAAAAAGGTAGGCTTTTGGTGTAAAAATTATTCATTTATATAACACCAACATACCGTTTCAAACATATTACCTGCTAGTCCCCTACACAAATTCCTCATTCCAGTCAAATAATCTTCTCATTGTCTTCCATAAGATTCCATCTCTCTATTTTCGCTCACTTAGTGGCTTTCCATGCCTAAATGCATATTCTTCAAAGCCAAACTCCTCTATAAATCCTCTATAAACTATACTTCCCCAAAACACAATAGTCCTCCTTTAAATTCCTATGGCATTTAATTACATGGTCATTCACTTAGTACCTGTGTGCATTTCATCTTGCATAAATAGCTCCCTATATATATCTTTACCATTTAAATGTTAAGCTTTTTATTTCAGGAATCATGTCTTAAATTTCACTGATTTTATTAACCACTTAAACAGTTTACTATATAAACACATATACAGATAAACCATTGAGATGGTTTCTAAAAATCTTCCTTACTTTCTGTTCACCATGGATATAGGAAGTGACTATAGATTTATTCAAAGCAAAAAAGAAGTCAGATAGCAATACAATTAAAAACTTAAGTACATAAAATCAAAGTGTTCATTTAACTATAAATAGCTATAATATGGACATTAATAAGCCTGCTAATTTTTACAATATTGCTTTTTAAATACACTTAACATCACAAAAAAAACACTGAACTTTTTCTACTTTAACTAAAAGAAATGTCATTGGAAGCATACTTTAAAATTGCAACCTACTGATTGAAGATGCTCTTTAGCCTCTAGTACTTTTCTCTTCATGGTATCTAAGGTTCCAGGACAAAACTGATCATAGCTTGCCGGTCCTGGACTATGGGAAATAAACTTCTTAAAACGTTTTTCCCGGTTTTGTAGACTATGGCCTCCTTTTATATTACACTAAATTGGAAAAAAAAAGAGAAATAATTAAAAAGCATTTTATAATTAATACCTATTTGATAAGTAATGTTTATATGAATAGTTTTTAAACCCAAACTGAGAAAGTTAAGGCCCTTGATTGAAGACATAGTCCTAGAAAAAGAGGGTGAGAAATTGACAATGAAAGCTGTCAGTTTTAACTGTAAACTAAAATTTACTCAGAGCACTCTAAGAGAATGCAAAACTCAGTTGCAGAAGAGGAATCAGAGACACGGAAGTCTCCAAAGCTGTGGAGTAAAAATAAAGAATATATAGCCCAGCCAATGTGGCTCAGTGGCTGAGCATAAACTTATGAAGTAGGAGGTCACAGTTGGATTCTGGGTCAGGGCACATACTAGGGTTGCAGGCTCAATTCCCAGTGGGGAGTGTGCAGGAGGCAGCTGATCACCAACTCTCTCATCACTGATGTTTCTACTCCTCTTTCCCTTTCCCTTCCTTTCTGAAATCACTAAAAATATTTATTTTAAAAAGAGTGTATGCTTACAGGTTCATGGAGAATTTATACCTCTGAAATTAGCTAAATTCTGTTGTTTATACTGCAAGGGAAAAGTAAATCTTCTAAGCTTGCTAGGATTATTTATTTTTGTGAATAACATTTTGGTCATCTCTAATGATATTTATGTAGCTGTACTGACACCTGCTAGATTTTATGCTCAGATTAATTTTAAAAAAAAAATTTTTTTATTGCAGGGAAGGCACTAGGAAATGTCTTCCATGCCTAATATCTGAGTTCTCCAGAATCAGAATTATCAACTGGCTAACTGCCAGTTTATTCAGATAAAATTCCATCATATAGTTTCTATACAGTCATAGTGCAGTCACTCCAAAGATGGCTGGCATTTGACTGATCAGATACAATTTTCTTTTTAAGTCACTGATTTACAAACAGATCTTTTCACACGGTATGTACATGTCAGTTGTTCACAATCACTAATAACTGAGCTTAGTTTTATTACTTGCTTTATTTGGCTTTTAAGAAATACACAATAGAGGTCTTTAAAAAATGAGCCAATTAGATTCTTAAATAGCCAATTCACTATTTGATTACTGTTTTAGTAAGGACAGAATTCCTATGTTTAAAGAGATTAGATCTATAATAAACTTTAATGATTTTGTAAAAAAAAACATTACAAATTATATAAAAAGTTAAATCACACTAAAAAAGAAGGCTTCCTGGAATTTTGATTATTTGAAAGCCATACTATAGTCTCTGTGATCTTAAAAGCTTAAACTGCAATTTAAATTTACATTGAATACTTTTACAGAAGATTTTTAAAATAATCTAGAGTGTTTTTTAAGTGTGATACAAAATAGACAGAATATTTGCAAGTTTTTCATATTTCATAATTACCAGTTCTACTGATTATATAAGAGGTTACAAAAGGAACTGCCATATGTCAGATAAATGATCCAAAAATATATTACCGATTATGCATTTTATATGAAAACCTCTGAGAAAATGTTCTTACTACTTTTTGAGTATGGACTTTTGCCTAAGTACTATAGTTATTTGATGCATTGTTATATTGTCGGCAACTCCCAAAACTATAAGGACAATTCTCATCTGAAGGATGAGAGCATGTACTGTATCTATCATATGTGATATGCTATCACTCAGCTCTAGTGAGAGATATCGCTTAGATCAAAAATCAAACCTAATTTGGACATCTATTCCAAGGCCTACATAATAAAAATTATAAAAGAAACTATTTGTCTAGACCCAGAAAAGAGATCTCACATCTAGAATTATTTTCATATAGCAAAAACAAGATGGTACCTTGCATCAAGCAGTGATAGGTCAGAAAATAGAAAAGAACAGGACTATAAAACATAAATGAAATTTGTATTGACACTTTGAAGCAAGAATCTTAGGAAACAGGATATGAACATAACAAGGCAGGTGACTTAATGAGCTAATTATCTATTAAAGGATCAAAAGCCTGCACTTTGTAAACTTTAGTCTTCTCTTTTTATTTTAATTCCTTCATGTTCTTTTCTACTAAACAAACTTCCTTTCAAAAAAACTCAACATGCTTTATTATATTCCACAAATGAGTGAGATCATGTGATATTTATCTTTCTCTGACTGGATTATTTGACTCCAAGGGGTAGGAGGTGGGGGTGGAGGTAAGAGATGAACCAAAGGACTTATATGCACGCATATAAGCATAACCAATGGACACAGACACTAAGGAGGGTGAAGGCATGTGCTAGGAGGTGGAGGTGGCTATGGGGAGGTCAATGGGGAAAAAAGAAGACATATATAATACTACTAGAGGCCCGGTGCACAAAATTCATGCACGGGGGGCCAAGAGTGGTGGCTGGAGGTTGTCCTTCAGCCCAGCCTGCTCCCTCTCCAATCTGGAACCTTTTGAGGGATGTACAACTGCCCATTTAAGATCAGACCTAAATGGGCAGTCAGACATCCCTCTCACAATCCAGGACTGCTAGCTCCCAACTGCTCACCTGCCTGCCTTCCTGATTGCCCCTAACCGCTTCTGCCTGCCAGCCTGATCACCCCCTAACCACTCCCCTGTCAGCCTGATTGATGCCTAACTGCTGCCCTGCCAGCCAGTTTGCCCCTAACTAACCTCCCCTGTGGGTCTAGTCACCCCTAACTGCCCTCTCCTGCAGGCCTGGCCACCCCTAACTGCCCTCTCCTGCAGGCCTGGCCACCCCTAACTGCCCTCCTCTGCAGGCCTAGGTCCCCCTCAAACTGCCATTCCCTGCAGGCTTGGTCACCTCCAACTTCCCTCCTCTGCCGGCCTGGTCACTTCTAACTGTCCTCTCCTGTAGTCTTGATCACCTCCAACTGCCTTCTCTTGCAGGCCTGGTTCCTCCCAATTGCCCTCCACTGCTGGCCATCTTGTGGTGGCCACCTTGGATTCACATGGGGGCAGTCATCTTGTGTGTTGGAATGATAATCAATCTGCATATTACTTTTTTATTAGATAGGATAGAGGCCTGGTGCAAGGGTGGGGGCCAACTGGTTTGCCCTGAAGGGTGTCCTGGATCAGCGTGGATGTTCCCTTGGCATGTGGGGTGGCCTCAGCGAGGGGCTTGTGGTGGTTTGCAGGCCAGCCACAACCCCCTAATGACCCAGGCGGAGGCCCTGGTATCTGGGATTTATTTATCTTCTACAATTGAAACTTTGTAGCCTGGAACGGAGCCAAGACTTCTGCTCACATAGCCATTGAAACTTTGTTGCCTTAAGCACCAGGGAAAGTTTGGCTTCCTCCATTGCCAGGAGCAACCCAAGCCTTACTTGGTGGCAACAGTCAATGAAACTGTTGCCTTAAGCGCTGGCCAGGGTTTGCAGAAAGCTTGGCATCCTCCATCGCCAAGCGCAACCTAAACTTTCCTCCTGCTCTCTCTGTGACTGTAGCCATCTTCGTTGGGTTAATTTGCATACTCCCTGATTGGCTGGTGGGTTTAGCGGAGGTATGGTCAATTTGCATATTACTCTTTTAGTAGATAGGATAAGTAGTACCTTAAGCAATAAAACTTAAAAACAAAAACTTAGAGTGCTTTAGATTTGCTAAAGGAAAAGTGATTTTGCCATAACTGAACAACAGTTATAAAGGCAAAGGTATACCCAACCTTCCTCTGCTCCCCACCCCAGATTTGGAATAGTGATGATGACCATAATCAAAGTGAAATGATTTTAATAGATACAGATAACCACAAAAGATAAAATTATGGTGCACAGTTTCAACACCTAAATGTTCTACTTAATAAAGCTTGAGGTATTTTGTATTTTACACTGCAGGTAGGCCCTCACAAACACAACCCACATTTTTGGTTTTTCCAAATGTTATTTGAGATCCCTAAATAATATTTACCAAGTATTACTGATAGAAAGCAACATTTCAACCTATGCTTCCAAAAGAAAGTTTTTTTTAAAAAAGAAGTTAAATACCTGCATTAATTTCCAATGGTATTATCCCTTTAATTATGTTCCATATAGAGAATAATTATTTAAACTATGCCACATTACAATCATGTTTCCTAATTCATCCATTTAAAATTAAATAAACTATATTTTTTAAATAGTATGATAAATGCACACTTCTTAAACTTCTAATAGTTTAGCCTAAAACTACCCCCCCCACCAAATCAACAGCAACTAAGTAAACAAATTAGAAGTAATTTTATAAACCAAGGAAATCAGTCTTCTTCTGGCATTTGTTTAAAATTTTAAGAAGAAAAGTAGAGACTACTAGAACTTTTTTCTTGACCACTCATTAGATTGTACTTTATATTATCTCACATGGAACTGACTAAAATCAGTATTAACACAAAATAATATTCCAACATCCTGACACGTCATTTTTAACAATACCTAATATATATTTCATTACATTTCCTTCTTAGAATACTGAGGTTATGTATCAGTTTTAATAAGGGAACTGTTGGTAGAACCAGAAAGCCCATAAATATGCTAGTCTGTGGGCCATGGCATGGAAGTAAAAATGACACTTCTAATGATTACATTTAATGACCCACTATCAAATGTTTTGCTTTTTGTCTTCTAAGCTCTAGCATTCTCAAAGTTTTAAGACAGAGAGAAGAAACATATGTTCCACTGAATTGGAAGCTGAGACCACCAACTGACCATTCTAGGCTCTTTATGCTATAGAGCAAAAAGCAAAATAAGGACCTAGCTAGTTTGCCTAAATTTTTAGAGCATTGCCCCAAGGACTGAAGAGTCCAGGGTGTGATTTCAGTGAAGGGCATGTAGTTCAGTTGCGGGTTCAACCCCCAGGATTGGTTGGGGTATGTATGACAACCAATTGATGTTTCTCACATCAATGTTTCTCTTTCTCTCCCTCTCCCTCTACTCCCTCTTAAAATCTATGGGGGAAAAATATCCTCAGGTGAGGAGGGAGGGAAGGAGGAAGGGAGGGAGGAAGGAAGGAAGATGGAAGGAAGGAAGGAAGGAAGGAAGGAAGGAAGGGAGGGAGGGAGGGAGGGAGGGAGGGAGGGAGGGAGGGAGGGAGGGAGGGAGAGATGGAGGGAAAAATAAGGAGCTTAGTGCATTGACTAAGGTGTTAATCTGACCAGGTCTGAAAAATAAGACTAATGAAAGCCAAGGTGAGATGGAACACCAGGGAAACCCTGCAGAGACTCCTCACAGTGTAATACAATGAAAATGCTAAAAACAAGTTTATTTAAAGGGAAACAAGCCTGAGAATCAAGAGCTCAGGGTCTTTAGAACTAAAGATCCTGATCATCCCACCAAGCTAAAAAAATAAAAACTCTACCAGATAAAATGCTTATTGAAAAGATGGGGCAAGTGGAATGAGTAATGGAAAAATCTCTAACTACCTATAGCCTCATGATCAGTTACAGAATCAAAATAGGTTCTTACGAATATTTTCTTACTTCCTCCATCACTTTCTTTCACTTTCCATCTTTCTTTTCTTTCCCCCAGCTATCATAAAATGGCAACATTAATAATGTTGAAGTGTACTGAATGCCAAATATAACCAGGCACTATTCTAAATGCTTCCTAAGATTTAGTCCTTAGAAAAAGCCTACGAAGTTGTTACTCCTATTTAAAAGCTGAGGAGATTGAGACACAAAGAGCTTAACAGTTAAGATTAAGTCTCATAGCTTAATCAGTAAGTGGCAGAAACAAATTTTGAATCTATGTAATCTACCTCCAGAGCCTACAGTCCAAACCACTTCTTTATAATATATCATGATATACTTCCTACTGAATCTATAGATTGCCGAATAATGAAATAGAAATGTGAAAGAACGAGAGAATTAATGGATTTGATCTATAAATCTAGGGTTCATTTAGTAGTGACACTGTAATTATCATCTTTACTTGCAATAGCTAGATAGTAATTTGGCCATTCCTGGGAAGATATACTTGAAAATCATATGTAAAATAACTGCTTTTTATAAATTACCTATATATGGGAAGAATAACCCAGTGTGTGTGGATTAGTGTGTGTGTGTGTGTGTGTGTGTGTGTGTGTGTGTGTTGTATGTTGTATACATGAGAGAGAAGAGAACTGGGCAGTGAAAGGGTTAAATGTAATGGAAATCAATTGTTTTAATCTATCCAGCATCTCTTCTATTATCTACTCAACTAGAGGCTCTGTGCATGAATTCGTGCATGGGTGGGGTCCCTTGGTGTGGCCTGCAGAGATTAGGCCAAAACCAGCAGTCCAATGCTGCCTGCTGTTCCTGCCTGCTGCTCCCATTCATCCCGGCCCACTGCGGGCTTGTGTCCAATCAGTCCTGATCAGGAGAGGCTTGCACTGCCACAGCCCATCCCAAAGGGGATTGGGCGATGGGGTGGAGGGGTCAGGATGTGATCAGTTCTCTGGGTGGGCAGTGGGACGCCCTTGTCAGCCCAGGATCCAGATCTGTCCTGCTAACATTCATGCAGCTTGTTGGGAATCACCTACCAGCCACTTTTATATCATTTTCTCCTTGTGGAGTGTCTAGGATGGAAAAGTGGCTATGGTGCCCAAGTCTAATTCCCAGAAGGCCAGTAGTGCCATTGGGATCGTGCCAGCAGCACCAGTCCATTGGTACCTGTCCAGAGATTGGACCTGCAGGACTACTGAGGGAGTGAGTGGCTGCAGCCCAGCTGGTAGGCCACCAGGATGGGTCAGTCAGCTGAGCAGCACTCTCACTGTGAGAGCGCACTGACCACCAAGGGGCAGCTCCTGCATTGAGTCTCTGTCCCCTGGGATAAGTGCACATCATAGCAACCAGTCTAATGATTAATCGTTTGGTCATTTGGTAGATTAGGCTTTTATATATATAGAAAATAGTGTATTTATCAGCCTTGAGACAATCAAATACTACCCCCTTCCCACAGTTTTGTGGGGGTTTTACTTTTTTAAAAAACTTTATTGAATTTATTGGGGACATCCTAATAAAATGGCAATATGCAAATTAACCATCACTCCATCACAAAAATGGCAATGCCCAGTACCCTCAGCCCCCCAGAGTTCCCCAGTCTTGGCGGGGGTTGGCCACTGAGAGTGGGCAGCGTGAGTGGCCTGGGAGAAAGCTTGCTTCACCACCATGGCGATGAGGCAAGCGTTCCGCCCTGGCCATGGAGGGCCTCTGGGCAGTAGGTGCAGAGTATCCAAGGTGGGATACAGAGGGCCTCTGAGCCATTGAGAGCCTCTGAGCAGAAGCATGGACCAGCCAGGCTCCACAGAGAGCAGAGAACCATGGGGAATGGGCCTAACACATCAGGGCTCCAGAATTGGAGAGGGCTCCCCTGAGAGCTCCCAGATTGGAGAGGGTGCAGGTTGGGCTGAGGGACCCACCCACCGTGCAAGAATTTCGTACACAAGACCTCTAGTTGGTTAATAAAATTCTATAGGTTTCAGGTATACAATTCCATAGTACATTATCTGCATATCATATTGTGTGTTTGTCACCCAAAGTCAAGTCTCTTTCTTGCTTTTATCCCCCCTTTATCCTCTTCTACCTCCCACCATCCTCTTTCCCCTTTGGTAATCACCACACTGTTATCTGTGTCTATGAGTTTTGGGGGTTTTCTGGCTTAATCCTTTCAAATTTTTCACCCAGTCCCATAACCCCTCTTCCTTCTGATAGCTAAAATACTTTGTGGTTTTAAAGTCACTTACAAACACAGGATCTCCTACCCCTGGAACCACAGATGTTGTTCCATAATGAAACTAGACCAATCAGATTCTCCCTACTGAGAATTTTAATATTCAGTGGAGCTACACATAAAAAAATGAAAGGAAGCAAAAATTTAAAAAAGAAAAAAAAATAGTAGAAGGAGGAGGAGAAGAGAGGAAGAAGAGGAAGATGAAAAAGAAAAAAGGTAGTGTGGGGAAAGAAGGAGATTAGGAGTAGAAGGAGGGGGAGGAAAAAAGAAGGGGGAGAAGGAGGAGAAGGAGAAAGGAACAAAGAAACGTAAATAATTATATCTAATGGCAGTTTCCTAAAAAAGTGCAGAAGTTTCTACTATTGAAATACCTAGAATTATCTTAGTCCTATCCTGCCTTAAGACTTAACTATTCAATCTTCCTTTAAGCATATGAGCTATTCAGGTTCCTTTCCTATAAATCTTTCATGGTAAACCTAGTATCTATCTTTAAAATCTATTTTATTGCTTGTAACCAAAGTCTACTATCAAAATGGTTGCCATTATCAATTCAAGGAGATTAGTGCAAAAGTTAAGGCCTCAGTGACTGCATCTGGGCCTCCAACAAGGGAGATAAGGTCTGGTGGGGTCAGCTAGGAGTTATTATTTATGAAGGCAAAGTGTTGGGAAGAGTAGAAGGTAATGTTCATGAATATCATAGATAATAGTAGCACCAGTATCTCTCTGCCCACTGCTCTACCTTCTTGTATCTCCCCTGTCTCATAGCTTGCTTCCCTCCCTCCTCCTGTAGCTCTCCATTTCCTGCAGCTCTGCACCCACCTGCTTGTAGTTTCTGCCCCACCCTCCTGCAGATCCACGGTCGGTCATTACGCCTCAGCATATTCCTCTCTTATTATGTAGGATGGGAGTTACATCTACTGTTTTTTAACATGAATGGGACGTCAAAAATATTCTTATCACACACTCTTGAGACTATATTGAATTAGGAGACATATGATTCAGTTTCAATAGCTCTGGTTTTTACAGTATATGTTCAACCAGCATTGAAACACATTTACTTTCTCTTATTCTAACTACAAAATATAGATTGAAAGGAGAAAGAACATAATATGAAGGGGGAAAAAAACCTTTATTAACTTATATAATTATAGTAATTATTATAAACTTACCTGTTTTTCAGAAACATTATAGTGTGCTGGACCTGGAACAGTTTCCTCAGTGTCAAGTGCAACAGTGTTTCTGGCAACCAAAGAAAGAAATGGTGCATAGCCATCTATAAAAGTAAAATCATATCAGCGGCAGATAATATTCTAATAATTTCAGAGAAAAGGCACTCAAAATGCATAAAAATCACTTATGAACTTCAACCATTATACTATACTATCAGAATTAACAGCTAGTTAATTAACTACAGAAGTTGTTGCATTTTAAAGATCCTAATGTAAAAGCAGAATTTATGTTAATATATATGTTAAATATAAGAGCCTGGATTTGCTAAATAACAGAAAAAAATACCTAAAGAAAATTAAAAAACAAGTCTGTTTTCTTCTAAGCATATTTGGTTGGGATAAAAATGGCAGTTATATTTAACTGATAAAGTGTTTTCATCCTCCAAAGACCACTGTTTTGTATTTTGGAATAGCATGTTATTTGTAGAGAATAACATATAAATTCCTAGAGACAAATGTCACTGTAAAAGCAATCATAAACTTAGACAAATTTAGTAGACAGACAGTAGACAGACTTAGCCTGCTGAAAGACTGATAAAATATTTTAAGAAATGTATCAAGAAAATTAGCATAGTTAAAGTAACATAGATATTAAAACAGAGATGGGAGCCCTAGCCAGTTTGGCTCAGTGGATAGAGCATCAAGTCATAGACTGAAGGGTCCCTGGTTGAATTCCAATCAGGAGCACTTCCCTCTGCCAGCCTGGTCACTCCTAACTGCCCTCCCCTGCAGTCTTGATCGCCCCCAACTGCCCTCCCTTGCAGGCCTGGTCCCTCCCAACTGCCCTCCTCTGCTGGCCTGGTCCCTGCTGATTGCCATCTTGTGTCCACATGGGGGAAGGATCTTTTGACCACATGGAGGCAGTCTTCTTGTGTGTTGAAGTTATGGTCAATCTGCATATTACTCTTTTATTAGATAGGATAGAGGCCTGGTGCATGGGTGGAGGCCAGCTTGTTTGCCCTGAAGGTTGTCCTGGATCAGAGTAGGTGTTCCCTTGGGGCATGGGGTGGCTTGGGCGAGGGCCTATGGTGGTTTGCAGGCTGGCTACGCCCCCAGGTGACCCAAGTGGAGACTCTGCTATCTGGGATTTATTTATCTTTTACAATTGAAACTTTGTAGCCTGAAGCAGAGCCAAGCCTTCTTCTAGTATAGCCACTGAAACTTTGTTGTCTTAAGCAAAGGCCTAGGCTTCCTCCATCACGAAGGGCAACCCAAGCCTCCCTCTTGCTATCTTTGTGGCCGAAGCCATCTTGGTTGGGTTCATTTGCATACTCGCTCTGATTGACTGGTGGATGTGGCTTGTGGGTATAGTGGAAGTACAGTCAATTTGCATAATACTCTTTTATTAGATAGGATGCTTACAGTTAGGATGACACACTGTCCTAGTTTACCTAGGAAACAGGACTTCTAGGGCTAAAACTAGGACATGTCTAGATAAACCAAGATGATTGGTCATCCTATCGTAGAGCCCTACATATTAAACAATAAATATTGAATTAATAGGTGCTATTCTAAATTACAACTTTAATCATTTATTCAACAATACTGAATACTTTATTATATGTCAAAGAGAGGCAGTGAGGATACAATAATGAATAAGCTAAAACCCTGGCCTCAAATAGCAAGAAAACCAGACAAATAAGCAAATAATTACACTATAAACTGTGCTGCTACTAATTATGGTATAAGCTTTAGGAGATGAGAATTCTGGGGAATTAGAGTTGGTGAAGGATAAGACAAGTTTTATTTGGGGCATATGGATCCATTGGCATGTAAAGTGAGAAGAACAAATGATAAATTGTAAGGTAGGAAGAAAATAAGAATATAAAAGAAGAAAAGTTTTCAAAAGAAATAAATTTAGTTTGGAATATATTGAGTGTGAGGTGCCAATAGCAGGAGATAAATCAAACTGGCATGAAGCAATGAAATCAGTCCATTCTGAGAAAGAAGGTGGGCAGCATATGAGTAAAAGTTCCATCCCTACTATCATAATCACAAAACAAAAACAAAAAAGTATTCTCGCATAAAAGTAGATCCTTGAGCATACAGAGCAACAACTTTCAACCTTTTTCATCTCATGGCAATATAAAGTAATTATTAAAATTATTCAGCACACCAAGAAATATATGTATATATTTTTGCAGATCTGACAAAAATAGGTATAATTTTGATTCATTCACTGGATGGCTATGTGTTGGCTGTTGTCATTTTTTTATTTGACAATCTAAAGGAGAAGAGGTCAATGCCCCTGATTAAATAGTCAGATACAGCACATTTTCAAAATTCTTGCAGCACAGATTGAAAATCACTGATATTGAGCAATCACATTAATATCATTTATTTAAACTTAAGTAAAGATAGATTATACTTTTTGAGATGATCTCCCTAAATTCCGGTTGGCTAATAAAATCAAATCATTATTATTAGCATAAGCACATGGGCATAAGTACAAGACCCCAGACAGCTCATGGTTCTGTGGCAAATAAAGCTAATTGCTCTTCAATCAAAGAAAAAAAAATGGGAAAGAATATATTTAGGGGCTGATGTCACTCCATTTAGATAACTAATATAAAACCAATACAGATAACTAATATACAACTAACTTGAGGTGCCATTTATTATGTAAATCAAGCTCAAAAACCAATGAAATACTCCTTAACACAATAATACCCAGAGCAGCCAGATTAAAGGGATTATGTTTTTAGCATATTTTCCTAGACAGGTTGTCTCTTGGGAAATTTTGCTTTGATGAGATAAAATAAGCTTGTTTCTCAGATAATTGTGAGAAAATCAGAAATAGCTCTCATTACTCTGGAATTGGAATATCCATTATCTCTCCTACTCCCTAAATCAGAACAGCTATGTCCTCTCCTTTTCAGACTGCAAATCTAGAAAAATCTCCCTGATCAGATGGCCAAAAGCCAAGGTAATGAAGTTTGCAAATTAAAGTAGAAAGAATTTCCTGAGGAAAATCTTATAATACACTGCAGGATTGACAGAGTAGGCCACAGTAAAAAGACAGTGGTAATTAGGGAAGAGAAATGCTAAAAACAAAAAGTATTTGCTTCTTTCTTTTGAAGATCTAAGACTCTAAAGCAGCAATTTTTCAGCCTTATTCATCTCATAGCACATATAAACTAATTACTAAAATTCTACACACACCAAAAAATATATTTTTGCCAATTTGACAAGAAAAAGAGTATAATTATAATTTAAGTCACTCAACAGGGCAGCTATTGTGGTGATGGCACTTGTCATGTTTTTTATCTTGTCAATCTAAGGTAGAAGTCAGTGCCCATGACTAAATAGTAAGGTATTGCATGTTTTAAAAATTCTTGTAGCACACCGGTTGAAAATCACTGCTCTAAGGTCTTCTCCATCATACTCTGTAATATTTACTTGACCCTTTATTAAATTACAGTTTACAGTTAATATTATTTTGTATTAGTTTAAGGTGTACAGTATAATGGTTAGATACTCATATACTTTACAAAGTGTTCCCCTGATATTTCTTGTACCCACCTTGCACCATAAAGTTATTATAATACTAGTGTCCTGGTACACAGATTCATGCACACTGAAAAAAAATATTTTAATATTGCTATTCGCCCTCTCTATAATAGAAGTGTCAACCAAATCCACCGTTGACAATGAGATTGTAACACATGTGGGCAATTTGCGCCAGCAAGAGCTTTATATGTAATGTGCATGCGCCAGTCAACTTAGCCTTTTATAGATAAAGAAAAAAACCTGCTTTATTAGACCTGCTTTCTGATGTAGCTAAAGTTTTTCCAGCCCAGGGAAGCACCCCAACTTCTCTTTTAGGTAATTGTCAGCAACACAGCAGTAAATAGCAATATGAAGCAGATTATTATTGTAGATCATACAGGGAGAAAAAAGGGTAAAATATTTAACTGTAGCAGTGTTTGACTATATTCTGTGCAGTAAGAAAACCTGAATTCATTTCAAGTGCCAGCATTTCTTACTTTTTTTCAGTCGGGTCAAGTTTCTAAACTTTTTAAATCTCCATTTTCCCGCTAATGAAAAGAAAATAGGATTCTACTGGGTCTCTTATCTACCTACACCAGGACTTTTGTGAGGATCAAATGAGATGAGGCATGGGAAAATGCTTCACAGACACTTGGTTAAAGTATAAAATGTTTCCACCTGCTATAAAGCAAGTGGTGTTCCAGGGCTGAAGAAACTCTAAGGAGGCTAGTTGCTAGGGAGCGGAAACCAGGTGTTACTATGTGACATCATTACTTGGTGCCCCCAGCCACCATTTCTGGGCTAGGCTGGGATGTGGGCTGTATTTTGCACCATGGGGTCTTAGTAGCATTGGCTGCGATTTGGTGGGGTATCGCTCTAGGGTGGTGGAGAGGCCTGTATCCCACTGAGTGTTAGTTTGTCAGCACCAGGTCTGTGATGCTATTTATTTTAAAACTAGAGGCCCAGTGCACAAAATTTCATGCACT
>PVJN01032698.1:0-23973 GCA_004026805.1 Lasiurus borealis | reverse complement strand
AGAAAAGAAGCACCTATACAAATGTCAGCTAATTTCTCAACAGAAACTACGCAGACCAGAAGTGAGTGGTGAGAAATATTAAAAGTGATAAAAAGCAAGGATCTACAACCAAGATTACTCTATCCAGCAAAACTATAACTTAGAATTGAAGGTCAGATAGAGCTTCACAGACAAGAAAAAGCTGAAGGAGTTAGTTTATCATCACCAAACCAGTGTTACATGAAATGTTAGAGGCTTCTTTAAGGAGAAGAGCTTCCTTTCTGATCCGCCATCTGTGGTGGAGTCACCACCAACATGCAGATTTTCATAAAAACTCTCGCGGGAAAAGCCATCACTCTCGGATACAATAGAAAATGTAAAGGCTAAGATCCAGGATAACGAAGAAATTGCTCCTAATCAGCAAAGACTGGAAGATGGATGTACTTTGTCTGACTACAACATTCCAAAGGAGTCCACTCTCCATCTTGTGTTGAGACTTCGGGTGGTGCTAAGAAAAGGAAGAAGTCTGACACGTCTCAAGAAAAGTAAGCGCAAGAGACAGAGGGTGAAGCTGGCTGTCCTGAAATACTACAAAGTGGATGAGAACGGCACAATCACTTGCCCTCGTGGGGAGTGCCCTTCAGATGAATGTGGTGCTGGAGTTTGTATGACCTGCTACTTTGAAAGACATTATTGTGGCAAATGTTGTCTGACCTATTGCTTCAACCAGCCAGAAGACAAGTCATTGTATTGAGGTCAATAAAAGATATGAACTAGAAAAAAAAAATAATAAAGAAGAAATAAAATTATCAAAATATTAATAATAAAATGGCAATATAAGCATTGCTATCAACAACTGAATCTAAAAATCAAAATAAATAAAGAAGCAATCTGATGAACAAAATAAACTGATGAATAGAAGCAGAGGCATGGAAACATGAAGCAGGCTGAGGAATCTCAGAGGGAAGCTGGGAGGGAGAGAGGTGCCAGGAAGAGATTAAATAATTTATATGGCTTTTGGCTCAGAAGCAACTTTCTTTGGTCATCCTGAATACGAGTTCATCCGATACCAACTGCCTTCACCATGCTGCTGGAGTACGACCCCGACAAAATCAAAGTCGTACACCCGAGATGCACCGGTGGGGAAGTGGGTGCCATGTCTGCCCTGGTCCCTAAGATCGGCCCCCCTGGGTCTATCTCCAAAAAAGGTTGGTGATGCCATCACCAAAGCAACCAGTGATTGGCAGGGTCTGAGGGTTACAGTGAAACTGACAATTCAGATCCGACAGGCCCAGATTGAAGCAGTGCCTCTGCCTCTGCCCTGATCATCGAAGCCTCAAAGAACCACCAAGAGACAGAAAGAAGCAAAAAAACATTAAGCACAGTGGAAATATCACTTTTAATGAGATTCTCAGCATTGCCTGACCGATCTTCAGCTAGAGAACTCTCTGGAGTTATTAAAGAGATCCCAGGGACTGCCCAGTCTGTGGGTACAATGTTGATGGCTGCCACCCTCATGACATCATAGATGATATCAACAGCGGTGCAGTGGAATGTCCGGCTAGTTAAGAACTACAAAGGGAAATTTTAATTAAAGATCATTTGGCAACTCAAAAAAAAAATTTATATGGACATATGCATTACCGATTTAAAAAAGACAGAGTGGTGAAGGCCTGGGATGGGGCAGGAACCAGGTGGAAATACGTTATTTATTTTAATTTCTTTATTGTCCTCATCCATCCACTAATCCCCCTCCAACTCATGCCCTCAGTCCCCTGGTGTTTGTGTCCATAGTTAGGCTTTTATGCATGCATACAAGGCCTTTGGTTGACCGACATCTGTAATACTTTAAACAATAAAGTTTATTTTTTTAAAGCAAAAAATTAAAATTAAAAAAATTATAATAAAAGAAGACTTATCCTATTAATGCCACATCTTGTGACCTCATTAGTTACTTCCTTACTCCAAAAACATTGAAAATCAGTGCTTCAACATGAATTTTGGGGAGACACACTGATATCTATAGTAATGAGCTGCTGTTCCAAGTCTTCTTTCTAGGAGAACCTTAGAAATCATCAGCAGTTTATCTTTTTACGGAATAATAAAAACTGACGAATTAAAAAAGGCAGTGGAGTAAGTGGATGCTGCAGACACACTCTCACGTCCAAAATGGAATTACAACTAAAATGCAGAAAAACTTAACTGAATAATCAATGGAAGACTCGCTGGAGAGGACCTTGATAAACGAGGACCAAAAATGGAGACAACATAGAGGCTGGTAGGAGGAGCAAAAGGGCTGCCTGAGCCCCCACAGACAGGAGCTGAAGTTCCAGAGCTATCTCAGCTGTGGGGGGTTGCCACGGAGAACTCTGGGGTCAAATCCCAAGCTGGGGCCCCAGCAGAGAGCACCAGAACTGATAAAGATACCACATAATATCTGGCTGTGAAAAGCAGCAAGTAGCTGACTGCCAGGGAGAGAAGGCTGGAAATTCAGGCACCCTTTTAAAGGGCCAGCACATAAAATTCCATGTGGAGCCATCCAATTTGTGCTCTGACAGAGGAACACAGAGTGGACTGAATTGAAGCAGGGTGAGCAGAAGCAGGATCGAGGGCTCTGGGGTTAGAGCTTAGAAGGCAGACACCCGGTTTCCTGTGCTGAGCCATTCCTTCATGCTGCACAGGTATGTCTTTCTCATGCAGACAATTGCTATAGAGGTGGCACTGCTTTGGAGGAAGACAGCTGACCCATCCTGTTGGAAAACACCTGGCCTTTATCATACTGAGAGTAACGATGAGCCTCCAGGCAGAAACAGTTACCCTACCCTCTTGAAAAAATCTCTTGCCATACCTATGGTTGACTGTCTTGAGTGCACATTAAGAGGAATTCTATCAGTCTGCAGCCAGAGGCAGTCTATGTCTATGGAAGCTTTGAGTCTTTGCCTGATCTAATTATTCAGAAACAGCATTTGACACTGTCAGGCACCAGAGACTGGGAAGCAGAGAGGATCTACTTAAAACATAGTCACAAACCCAAACAGGCAACCAAAATAAGGAAACGAAGAACCCACAAATGAAAAAGCAAGAGAATTCTCCAGAAGAAGAGATAAATGAAACAGATAAATTTAATCTAAGACAAACCTACAGCCAACAACATACTCAATGAGCAAAAACGAAAACCATTTCCCAAGAACAGGAACAAGACAGGGATACACACATTCATCATTCTTGTTCGACATAGTACTAGAAGTGCTAGCCATAGCAATCAGATAAGAAGAAATAAAAGGCATCCAAACCGGAAAAAGAAGTTAAACTATCTTTATTCGCAGGTGACATGATATTGATAAAAACCCTAAAAACTTCATTAAAAAACTACTAGATGATAAATGAATTCATCAATGTAGCAGGATACAAAATTAACACTCAGAAATCTATGGCTTTTTTATATACCAATAATGACCTCACATAAAGAGAAACTAAAAACAAAACAAAAAAACACACCAAAGAAAAAAACAACACATAGCTTTGCACAGTGATAGTATCATAGCCAATGAGGTTTATCTGAGGCGTGATTATTGCTAATTGAAAACAAACAAACAACCCCATATACCACTGCAACAAAAGAAATTAAGATATCTAGGAATAAACTTAATTAAGGAGGTAAAAAACCCAAACTCAGAAAACTATAGGACATTGAAAAAAGAGATAGAGGAAGACATAAACAAATGGAAGAATATACCATGTTTATGACTGGTAGAGTCAACAACATTATAATGTCCATACTACCCCCATCCCCGCAAAAAAAATGTCCATACTATCCAAAGCAATTTATAGATTCAATGCAATCCCCATTAAAATATCAATGGCATATTTCACAGACCTAGAATAAACACTCCAAAAATTAATTTGGAATAAAAAAAGACCCCACAATACTGAGAAAGAAGAAACAAAGATGGAGGGATCACAATACCAGACATCAAGCTTTATTACAAAGCCACTGTTCTCAATACTACCTGGTACTGGTACAAGAACAAACATATAGACCAATAGAACAGAAGAGAGAGCCCAGAAATCGGCCCGAGCCATTATGCTCAGTAATATTTGACAAAGGAGGCAAGAGCATACAATGGAGTCAAGACAGTCTCTTCAATAAATGGTGTTGGGAAAATTGGACAGATAAATGCAAAAAAATGACACTAAACCACCAACTTACACCATACACAAGAATAAACTCAAAATGGATAAAAGACTTAAACGTAAGACAGGAAACCATAAAAATCTTAGGAGGAATCCATAGGCAGCAAAATAGCAGACATGTATCATGCAATATCTTCACCGATACAGCTCCTAGAACAATAGAAACTAAGGAGAAAATAAACAAAATAAGCTTCTGCACAGCAAAAGAAACCACCAACAAAACAGTAAGAGAGCCCACTGCATTGGAGAATATATTGCCAATGTGATATCCAATAAGGGTATAATTTCCAAAATTTATAGGGAACTCATACATCTTAACAAAAGGAAGATAAACAATCTAATAAAAAAAATGAACAAAGGACCTAAATAGACACTTTTCGAAAGTGGCATATAGTCCCGGCTGGTTTGGCTCATTGGATAGAGTATTGGCCTGCAGACTAAAGGGTCCTGAGTTCTATTCCCCATCAAGGGCACACGTCAGGTTGTGGGCTCGGTCCCCAGTAGGGGGTGTGCAGGAGGCAGCCGATGGATAATTCTCTCTTATCATTGATGTTTGTATCTTTCTCTCCCTCTCCCTTCCTCTCTGAAATCAAGAAAAAAATATATATAAAAAAAATAAATTAGACACACAGAAGGCCAAGAGACATATTAAAAAATGCTCAAAGTCACTAATCACCCAAGATATGCAAATCAAAAAAAACGATGAGGTATCATCTTACACCTGTTAGAATGGCTAACACCAACAAATCGACAAATGACAAGTGCTGGTAAGGATGTGGAGAAAAAGGAACCCTTGTGCACTGCTGGTGGGACTGCAGACTGGTGCCGCCACTGTGGAGAAAAGTATGGAGTTTTCTCAAAAAACTAAAAACAGAACTTCCATTTGACCCAGTAGTCACACTTCTATGAATATATCCCAAACAATCAGAAACACCAATCAGAAAGGATATATGCATCCCTCTGTTCACAGCAATACAATTTACCATAGGTAAGATCTGGAAACAGCCTAAGTGCCCATCAGCAGACGAGTGTGTTAAAAAACTTTAGTACATCTACACAATGGAATATTACTACACTGCTGAAAAAAAGAAAGAACTCTTACAATTGGCAACAGCATAGATGGACCCGAAGAGCATTATGCTAAGCAAAATAGGTCAGTTGGAGAAAGATAAATATCATACGATCTCACTCATTTGTGGAATATAATGAACAACATAAATTGAGGAACAAAAATAGATCCACAGACAGACAAGCATCGAACAGACTGTCAAACCTCAGAGGGAAAAGCAGGGCAGGATGGGAAGAGGGAGGCATAAGAGATCAACCAAAGGACTTGTAAGCATTCATATAAGCATAACCAATGGACACAAACACTGGCGGGATGAGGGCATGTTCTAGGGGGTGGGAGTGGCCAGGGAGAGGTCAATGGGGAGAAAGGGAGATAATACGTAAGTTTAAACAATAATTTAAAAATTTATCTGAAACAGACTTCAGAATAATAGATGCTCAATAGCATGAGAAAAGATATAACTGAAAAAATAGTTGGAAATAAAGAATAACACAGCACAAATAAAGAACACATTGGAAGGAATACACAGCAGATTACAGGAAACTGAGGACCGAATCAGTGAATTAGAAGGCAGAGTTGAAAAAAATACTCAATCAGAGAGCCAAAAAGAAAAAATAATTAAAAAACAGGAGAGCTTGAGCTGTGGGACATGAAATGAAACAATATTCAAATAGCAGGTGTGCCAGAAAAGGCAGAAAAAGAAAGAGGGAGAATGTGTTTGAAGACATAACGGCAGAAAACTTCCATAACCTGGTAAAGGAAAAAGTCATACAAGAGTCACAGAGAACCCCAAACAAGAAAAACCCAAACAGGCCGATGCACAGACACATCATAATGAAAATGCCAAAAAGTAAGAAACTGAGATCGAGGTTAACTGGCTTGTCCACACTGCAAGTCCTGTAAACAGCAAATTCCTATAAATTAATTATCTAAAAATCCCCATATATGGCTCTCCTTATGTCATGAAACTGGCTGATCTGGAAATGCAAAGCATGCCAAACACAAAATTTTAAGCAAATTTTTAAAAATTTCAACTGAGCACTACAAGTTTGGCTCAGTGAATAGAGCATTGGCCTGTGGACTGAAGAGTCCTGGGTTTGATTCTTGTCAAGGGCACATGCCCAGGTTGTAGGCTGAATCCCCAGTAGTGGGTGTGCAGGAGGAAGCTGATCAATGATTCTCTCTCATCAGTGATGTTTCTCTCTCCCTTCCTTTCTGAAATCAATAAAAATACATTAAAAAAAAAATTTCAACTGACCATGTACCTTCATTAACCTCAATAAAATTTTTATGATCTAATTACATATTATTATAGTTATAACTTAAAGTTTCTTTCAAGTTGGAGACCCTTGCTGAAACCGGTCTGGCTCAGTGGCTAGTGTGTCAGCCTGCGGAATGAAGGGTCCCAGGTTCGATTCCCGTCAAGAGCACATACCTTGGTTGTGGGCACATCCCCAGTAGGGGGTGTGCAGGAGGCAGCTGATCGAGGTTTCTCTCATCGATGTTTTTAACTCACTATTTCTCTCCCTTCCTCTCTGTAAAAAAATCAATAAAAAAATGTATATATATATGTATATATATATATATATTAAAGTTGAAGACCCTTGGAAACAGCATGGAGTAATACCATTCATTTTTATTAAGCACTTGTTTCTCAAGCAATTGTGTTAGTTCCTCTACTTAATTCTCAGTTCAGTGTTGTATTGGAATATTACATTAACTAATGCCCCAGGCATCACTATTGGCCTAATTTCTGCTGACCCCTCCCTGTCATAAAAAAAAAAAAAATCTCTACCTTCTTGCCCTAGCTGGTGTGCCCAGGGCAGTGATTAGTGTCAGGCCCATGCATGAAGGGTTGCAGGTTCAATTCCTGGTCAAGGGCACATACCTGGGTTGCAGGTTTGCTCCCTGGCCCTGGCTGGGGCAAGTGTAGGATGCAACCTGCTGATGTCTCTCTCTCATAATGATGTTCCTCCCTTCCTCCCTCTCTTCCCATTTCCCCCTCCCTCCCTGCTTCCCTCCCTGAAAAGCAATGAAAAACATATCTTCAGGCAAGGATTAATAACCAGAACATAAATCTCCAACCCTGTCCTGCTAGCAGAACTCTAGTTTCATGGAGTGAAATAATATACCAAGTTCAGGAAATGAATCTTGACTGATCTAAGCAAATCATGGCAATCCTGTTTTTCCTTGTCTATTCAAGTTTTCCCAGCTTCCCTTGCAACTAGAACTGGCTTATGACCAGAGACATTGAGTTAATCTGGACCTTCAGGAAATTTTCCAGTCTGCTCTATTTCTTTGCTCCTTCCTCTGAACCCAGGCCTAGTATATTGCTAGTGCCATCTTTTACTTAATGGAAAGAGCTTAAATTTGGGAGTTAGATATACATGGATATGAATCTCAATTTTGTTCCCAAGCTATCCAGGGCAATGTCCTTATTTTTGTGGAACCTCACTTTTGTTAAATAGGCATAAGTATCTATGATAGAACAATGGAATAAGGAATAAACAATGAAGGTTTGAAAAGTTTATGGGGCCTAGAGTAGGGCTCAATATATGGAATTCCTTATCTAATTGAATTTAATGAAAACATCCCTGCCACGCCGATCAACACTCACAGTGGTACAAAAACCCTGTGATTCCATGCCCTCCACCAACTCATTCTGATTTAATGCTTAGCAGAAAGAACACATTTGATGGCAATGTATTTTTTTTCTTTTCAGAAGCCTAGTTGTTAGAGATCAAGAACCACATGTTATATATAGTTGACAAATTTCCTTTACTTGTGTTTATATCCACATGATTGTAAAAAAGCCAACGGTGCGAGTGGCCGCTTTGGTAAAAACACTCAGTGTTCAAATCTAGAGAGATTACATTCTCTGGACAGGTTTTATTCCCAGGATATCGAAACCCTTGGCCATGACAGCAGTCACTGCTTCACACAGGAGCATGCGGCCCATGTTCACCTTCAACACTTTTCCTGAGGAGACAGAAGAACAAACACAGTAATTAATTAGTTTTTCTTCCTGAAAACTGTCCTTAAAAGAATCTATGCTACTTCTGGATTTTACTGAGAAGTGAATAGCCCAACCCATAGATGTTTTTGGGTTTTAACTAGAATCACCTTTCTCTTAAAGTGCAGAGACAAAGAAATTAAGGTGTTTCTGTTCAAGATGTCTGTTTTTATTTGATAATAAGACAACAGATACAAGATTGGAAATTATTATTTTTAATATATTTTATTGATTTTCTACAGAGAGGAAGGGAGAGGGATAGAGAATTAGAAACATAAATGAGAGAGAGACAACGATCAGCTACCTCCTGCACGCCCCCTACTGGGGATGTGCCCGCAACCAAGGTACATGCCCTTGACTGGAATCAAACCTGGGACCTTTCAGTCGGTAGACTGACGCTCTATCCACTGAGCCAAACCAGTTTCGGCAAGATTGGAAATTATTACCAGTGTAAATTTCATCTTTCCTTTTAAAATTGAGAGTTCTTTCCCAGGCCTCAAGGTCTTTGCCTATCTAATAAAAGAGTAATATGCAAAATTAACCATCACTCTGAGATAAAAATGGCGACACCCATAGCAGACGCTGGCGGTGGTATCCCAGCAATTCACAGGCATGAACTCAGAAATATTTACTTGCCTTATAACACCTTAGTCCACTCTACTTCACTAACTCTTTAACATGACAGAGCAGAAATCCTCAGATAAAAAAAATATATATTATCCCCCCGCTCCCCGACCCAAGTGCAGTTGTGCATTAAGAACCCCCAAAGATTTGTCCTGGAACCCTCTGTCACACTGAAATTATCCTATTCCTAGTGAATGCTCTTCTAATTGTTTTCTTTGGAGACTTATGGTTTCATGCCACGTGCCCGGGGGTGGGAAAACTAGACTATTTGGAAATGGGAAGAATTCCATGTATGCTTTTATTAGAGCTAGTGCACTGTTGGCATTATATATGAAAACCACCTGCACCGAGTTCAAATAAACGCCTTTGGGTGCTCCTTCTGCCATGTGCCCAGCGGCCGCAGCACTTACCAGTCTGCCGGTCTTTCTCCACACAATAGCAGCTATCGTAAAACTCAGTGAAGGTGGTGGCCAGCTCATAGATATAATCACAGAGCGTGTGGAGAAACAGGTCATCTAAAATCTTCTGCAGAATCTCCGGGAACCGTAGGATGCACCGGCCGAGTTTCCACTCCTTCTCGTGGTCCAAGGTGATCACAGTCTCTCGAGCGGCTTTCCGGAGCATCTCTTCATCAACATTGGCCAGACGAGCAATAGACCTGGAAAATCAGGCAACACCCACCATCACCATTGCTCTGTGAGGCACGCGCTCCTTCCCGTGAAAACATGGACCAGGAAGTGACTTATATAAAACTGTCATTCGGTTTGAAACAAGACAACGCTCTACCCACAATTACCTGATTCTGGTGAAGGCATACAACAGGTAAGCAGCTGTGTTTCCTCTGTCATCCAGCATTTTGTCAAAGGAGAAGATGTAGTCATTCAAGCGGTTATGGGAGAGATCGGCATATTTGATACAGCCATAAGCGACAGATGTCTGAGCAGCCTTCAATTCCTCCGAGGTGAGGACCTTTGGGAGAAACAAAAACACACCTCCCAGCTTCCTGCCCACTGCCTTTGCCCTGGTGTCTCATGGACAGAAAACAGGGACAGGGAGCATCTAATGTAGTGGTTCTCAACCTGTGGGTCGCGAACAGCTAGCAGGGTCTCCTAAGACATCAGAAAACACAGATATTTACATTAAGATTCATAACAGTAGCAAATTAGTTATGAAGTAGCGACAAAAATAATTTTATGGTTGGGGACCACCACAACATAAAGAACTGTATTAAAAGGTTGCGGCATTAGGAAGGTTGAGAACCACTGATCTAATGGTGCTCCTTTATCATTAAACTGTGGAACAACGTGAGCCCAGCCGCAAAGAAAATAATGAAAATACAACTCATCAGCTATGCGTAACTAAGAACGTTTCTATGAGAAAATTGAGGAGGTGTCAGTTTGAATATTATTTCCCAATGTATTCAGGAGATAGGAAATTGAAAGCAATTATTAAATTATACCCACTTCATTGCATAAAGATTCTGAGTTAGTACAGAGTAAACAAGACAGTAAAATAAAAACTAAAAAATGTTGGGTCAAGTAATTAAATGAAATCAAAACAGTGTCAAAAGTAGGAGGAACGGCCCTAACCAGTTTGGCTCAGTGGATAGAGCGTCGGCCTGCAGACTCAAGGGTCTCGGATTTGATTTGGTTAAGGGCATGTACCTTGGTTGCGGGCACATCCGAGTAGGGGGTGTGGAGGGCAGCTGATCAATGTTTCTCTCTCATCGATGTTTCTAACTTTCTCTATCTCCCTTCCTCTATAAAATATCAATAAAATATATTTTTAAAAAAGGTAGGAAGAATTCATGCATTGTTTTGCCAATAGCTATTTTCATTTTTTTTTTATTGATTTCAGAGAGGCAGGGAGAAGGTGAGAGAGAATAGAAACATTAATGATGAGAGAGAATCATTGATTGGCTGCCTGGGGATTGAGTCCACAACCCCAGTATGCCCTGACTGGGAATAAAAATGTGACCTCCTGCCCCAGCTGCTTTGGCTCAGTGGATAGAGCGTCGATCTGTAGACTGAAGGGTCTCAAGTTCTATTCCAGTCAAGGGCATATGCCAGGGGTTTTGAGCTCAAACCCAAGTAGGAGGCATGCAGGAGGCAGCCGATCAATGATTCTCTGTCATCATTAATGTTTCTCTCTCTCCCTTCCCTTTTCCCTCCTCTTCCTCTTCCTCTCCCTCTCCCTTCCTCTCTGTAATCACTAAGAAATAAAAACTGTATACGTTAACTCGGAAGCTAGAAGACAATGGAACATCATTTTTAACATGCTGAAAGAGCCTTGGCTGGTGGGGCTCAGTGGTTGAGTATCATCTGATGCACCAAGAAATCATCGGTTGATTCCCAGTTGGGGCACATGGCTTGATTCCTAGTAGGTGGTATGTAGGAGGTAGGCCTATTGGTGTTTCTCTCTCTCCCTTCCTCTCTCTCTAAAAAAATGCAAAAATGAAATGCTGAAAGAACAGCTAACAAACCAGAATCCTATACCCAATAAAAACATCAAAACTGAAGGCAATATAAAGATGCTTTCAGACAACTGTTGACAAAATTTGTCACAGCAGACTTGTACCACACACACACACACACACACACACACATACACACACTACTAAAAGATCTTCTGAAGGAAATAATCCTAGGTAGAAGTAAAACAACTGTAGGAAGGAATAAAGCACACAGGAAAGTTAAATGTGTGGATAAATATTAATAAACATTTTAAACCGGAAGGTTTAAAACAAACACCGAGCAAAAGACTGAACAAACACTTCACGGAAGAAGATATTAAATGGCTAATAAGCATATAAAAGGTAGTCAACATCACTGCTCCCCAGGGAAATGTGAATTTTAACCACAGTGAGATGCCACCACACACAAAAGAAAGGCTAAAGACAGATGCACAAATAAAGCGTTGGCAAGGATGAGGCAACTGGAACAATCATATATTACGGGTGGGAGCTCCTTGGGAGTTTTTAATAAAGTTAAGCATAAGCCTCCCTGTTGTGCTGCCTATTCTGATGGCTCATCAGTGGCCTTGGGTGGCAGTCTGCTGTGACTCTTCCACCAGTGCTCCCAGAGAAAGGAGCTCAGCAGATGTAGATTGGAGACTCAAACTGTTTGTCTGAAATACTTTTCCGTCACTGGTTCAAAGCAATGACAGGGAAACTACCAATGAGAAGCAGAGATACTTTGCCACATTAACAAAGAAAAGCCATGCTTTGCAAAGGCCCAAACTGTATTTTCAAAATTAATGTTCAGCAACTCATGAGACAAACTCACTGTGCAATAAAATCCGAATAATAAAAGCCTATTGTAGCTGAAACGGGTTTGGCTCAGTGGATAGAGCGTTGGCCTTCGGATTGAAGGATCACAGGTTCAATTCTGGTCAAGGGCACATACCTTGGTTGTGGGGACATCCCCAGTAGAGGGCATGCAGGAGGCAGCTGATCGATGTTTCTCTCTCATCGATGTTTCTAACTCTCTATCGCTCTCTTTCCCTTCCTCTCTGTAAAAAAATAAATAAAATATGTATAAAAAGAGAGAAGATATTAAAATGTCTATTGTAAATGGACTGACTCCTTCCCAGTTCTATCAATAAAACAAACAAAAAATCACAACACAATGCATAGTACACGATATGCACATAAGGCCTTGAATTACCTTGTCTCTTTCTTTTTCCTTCAGTTTGTCCATGGATCGTTTTAGTCCTTCTTCCAAAAGGTCCATGAGGCGCACTGTTTCACCTGAACGTGTTTTAAACTTCTTCCTAAAAAAGTTTATGGAAATTTCTAACTATATAGAGTTTGAAACGGACAGGACTTAGAAATCTTTGAAAATGAAGGTTTCACACTGTCCTATTCCAGCTGGTAATCAGGGACGATGCCAAAAGAAAGATACTTTCAAGTGTCCTTTCTCTGTAGCCCTCAGTTTAAAGCGTTCTATGCTTTAGGCTCCTAATAGCAATCTTTATATATTCATCATTAATACATCCCCTAAAATGGAAAACAACATTTCTTATTTTGTCCATTTTCCTGAACACTAAATTTGGCTTAACCATTTTTTTCCTTAGGAAAATTATTATTTATTTTTATTTAAATCTATTTTACAGATAGGAAGGGAAAGGGATGAGAGAGAAACATCAATCATCTGCCTCCTGCTCACTCCCTACTAGATATGTGCCTCAACCGAGGTACAGGCCCTTGACTGGAATCGAACTTGGGACCCTTGAGTCCACAGGTCAACGCTCTATCCACTGAGTCATACATATATGGGAAGTAGGCAAATTATTAATAGGAATCTCATTTGCACTTATTTATTTAGTAACTAACCCTGAATGGTTATTATAATCACCTGGAGCTTAAAAACCCTTAAAACACAATGCTATAAATGAAGCATGTTTTTCTCTCTCTCACAAAGTTTACCAAAATCATTGTGATACTTCCCATTAAAGTTTTATTTTCAGAGTTGCTTTAGAAAAGATCTTGCCCTAGCTGGTCTAGCTCAGTGGACAGAACATCAGCCTGTGGACTGAAGGGTCCCAGGTTTGATTCAAGGGCATATGCCTAGGCTGAGGGCTCAATCCCCAGTAGGGGGAGGGGAGGCAGCCAATCAATGGTTCTCTCTCATCATTGATGTTTTTATTACTTCTCCCTTTCCCTTCCTCCAAGAAATTAAAATAATAAAAAAATAAAAGGATCTTCTTGCCCTTTATCACAGAATTGAAACACTTTTATTATCCCAGAAATACATGAAATACTGCATGGCTTTCCTTATGCCATCGCCTCCTTGAGTATCCAACACTTGCAAATCCTGTCTGATGAAATGATATCCATTATAAAGCCTCGTCAAAGGGCTAAGTGAATTCTTCCTTAGCATCACCACTTTGCAAGAATTGGTCTTTTTTGTTGCTCCTCATGTAGGTAAATATGGCAGCCTACCATATTTAAATATTTATACTAAAATGCTCAGAGATTCTGCCACCTATTTTTTGGTGAGATTTTTCATCTTTAAGACATCTTACAATAAATGATTTATTCTTTTATTTATCATCCCTCTGTTATTCCTTGGATCCTGTTTATTGAGCACCGGATCCACACCGCCTCAGCAGATGCTCCAAGGTGTGTACATGAAGGTACCTAGAATGTGGCTTTTCCTTGAAGGAACCTTCATCTGAAGCAGAGCGATTCTCTGTGGAGCCAGTGAAAACGGTTAACTATCATTGAAATTCGTCTTCATTTTTAATGGTCTAGATGCCATAATTACATGATGCTGAGGACGCAGAAAAATAAAACCACCACCACAAAAACCCCTTAGCCATTACATAAGGAAGTTAAATGTCAAGATATATTTTGGTGATAAACATAAAAAATAAAAGCAAAAATTTAATAATGTCACCTACCCTGTTTCCCCGAAAGTAAGACATTCCCCGAAAATAAGACCTACTTTGTTTTGCCTCTCGCTGTAATATAAGGCATCCCCCCCGAAAATAAGACCTCCCCGATAATAAGGCCTCCCCGGACTATAAGGCCCCTGAAGCTACCTTAAGGCATTTGATTCCTGATTTAAAAAGACCTCGCACTGCCTGAACAGCTCTGGCTGCGCTGTGGCCAATCAGTGAGTGGTTTGTCAGGTAATAAATTTCCCTATTTTTTAAAAAAATATTTTATTGATTTTTTAAAGAGAGGAAGGGAGAGGAAGAAAGAGTTAGAAACATCTATGAGAGAGAAACATTGATCAGCTACCTCCTGTACGCCCCCTACTGGGGATGTGCCCACAACCAAGGTACATGCCCTTGACTGGAATCTAACCTGGGACCTTTCAGTCCATAGGCTGACACTTTATCCACTGAACCAAACCAGTTTCAGCAATTTCCTTTTTTTTTGTTCAACAAAAAATGTGTACCATATACTTCATGGAAAAATAAGACATCCCCTGAAAATAAGACCTACTGCATCTTTGGGAGCAAAAATTAATAAAAGATACTGTCTTATTTTCGGGGAAACAGGGTAACTATAGGAATCATCATCTAAATGTTCATCTAAAAATTCAACAATTAAGAAACTAAGATGCCATAAGCAATACTCAACTCACTGGTTAGTCTCTCAGCACTTTCTTAGGGACCCTGAGCATCATGAGGTCCCAGTCAGTGTTTTCTGATCCAGAAATGTGCAGCAGGTTCATCCACATAATTAAAACATGTTGCTGGTGATGCCTATATGGCCTTTGATCTCTAGATAATCTGCATCTGAAATAATACTTTGACACACCTACCTGCCCTTGATGTTAATTTGGGCTTTTGCACACTGGCTAGTCAAGCATCTTGAGCAAAGCTACTTCGTGTGGTTATTGTAAGCATTACTGTCTTTGTTTAATGCGACTATTTGGCCTGTGTAACCAAATCTAAAATGCCACAGATTTTAAAGACATAATAATTAAATAGCTAATGAATCTCCATCGAATGTAAAATGTTAAAAAATTTTGTGCCTTGGAATTGATGAACACTGTATATAAATATTTGCTTGTATTTGCCTTTTTATTTCATAAAAGGTAAGCAGAATGAGGGGAAAGAACTGGATTATAGAAAAACTGAAAATATGGATAATTAACATGTATGTCTCAAAAATATTTTTGAGATAGCATAAAAATAGAAGCTGTGAACCTTAAAACTCAGCCATTTACAAAATGCTTGAAATATACTGTTGAATATTTTGTTGAAAATCTAAGGGCGTACCGTGATAGAATTTACAATTTAGATCTATTAATTGAAAACCATTAATTCAGTAGTTGGTTTTCATTCAACTTTGTATACCCCCTCCTAAAAGTTTACATCCTCTGGCAGTGGTAAGACATATGTACAAAATAGCTCGGCTGGGCTCACCACTAGTACATATGTGTGGACTTTTAAAATTCCCACATGGTATCAAATGAAATACAGCCTCTTCCAAAGAAATCAGGGCGGCCAGGTCTATACCACCCCCTTAGGTTTTCCTGACTTACTTGTCTTCCCCCAGCACCACTCCGAATCCAGCATGATACACCCGGGTCACAGTAGGGTCATACCACCCGATCATCTGGCCAGCAGCAAATACTGTCTGGAAGTGTACAGCCTACACAGGAACAGAAATAGAAGATTACCTGGTAAACTTTCTAATAATAAAAAGATTTACAGCTCTTACACTTAAGGATGAAGGTTTATAAAATTCACATCACTCACAAATCCTGTAAGGCAAATGTGATATATTAGAAAAAGCTATTTTTTATTACCTCCATATGAGAAACAGTAAAAGCAGGACGGCTATACTTTCTATGTCCAAAGGTGTTTTTGTTTTTTTTTAAATATATTTTGTTGATTTTTTACAGAGAGGAAGGGAGAGAGATAGAAAGTCAGAAACATCGATGAAAGACATCGATCAGCCGCCTCCTGCACGCCCCACAGTGGAGATGTGCCCGCAAGCAAGGTACATGCCCCCAACTGGAATTGAACCTGGGACCTTTCAGTCCACAAGCCGACACTCTATCCACTGAGCCAAACTGGCCTCGGCTGTCCAAAGGTTTTTAAAACAACTGAATTTAGGACAGGTTCACGTATACTAATTGCAATTTTCTGCCACACACCACCATTTCAGGTGGGCATGGTCTCTGAGGTTCAGATAAGTAACAGCTCCCGTTTATGGAGACAAGCTGAAAAGCAGGACAGTGTCCGAATATGGCCAAACCCACACCCCGTTTTTTCTCCTCTGTGCCAAATGATGTTCTGAATGTCACTCTTTGGAGAAAATTTAGTCTTCAAGTGCCAAATGCCACAAACTTCACCAGACCATCTCATCTCTAATCAATGTAAGAACCTATATGAATCTACAAACTCACTTGTCCACTGTCCACCACGTAGATAATCATATTTGCCTTTTCCTCCATTATTCTTTGTTTAAGAGCAGCCAGGTCAGATGTATCATAGGTGTAACCTCCATCTGATTTCACTATGGTTAAAGGTATGGAACATCCCGGGACAAAGACAACCTTCCTCCCATCATCCACTTGCACAAATCCTACAAGAAGAATCTTTATTAATAATGTTAAAAGAACCCAGAAAGAATATAAATGCTTACCGTTACAGGATATTTAAGAGAGAGCTGGAACATTACATGATTTTTTTCTCTCCGTGACCTATGCACCTTGCTACTGTCAAGGTGGTCTGGCAACCAGGGTGCTTTCGGGGCACAGGTGAGATATCCTGACCCTTTTGTGGACTTACACTACACTTGGCTCCCAAACTCTTTGTAGAACACCTCGCGGGAGCCACATGGAGATACAGCACATGTAAATCCATGACTTGTTTTCAAGCTGGAGCTACAGCCTATTCTAGGAGAGAGATGCAATTTCTATCACTGCCTCTTAAAGTGTTGAAAGAACATGATGACAATACTAACAGCTATATTTGAGTGCTACCATGTGCCAAATACTATGTTAAGTCTTATGTGCAATAGACTGTAATTTTTGCTTTTTTAAAGTTTAAGAAACTGATGCTTGGTAAAATAGACAATATAAAATGTTGGCTAAAAACTGCCTCAGTGTGAATCTCAGACTTATCACTTACTAGAGGCCTGGTGCACAAATTCATACATGGGGTTGGTCCCTCATCCCAGCCTGCAGCACCCTCTCCAATCCATAACTGCTGGCTCCCAACTTCTCGCCTGCCTGCCAGCCTGATAGATGCCTAACTGCTCTCCTGCCAGCCCCCAACTGCCCTCCCCTGCCGGCCCATTAACCCCCAACTGATCTCCCCTGCTGGCCCAGTCGCCTCCAACTGCCCTGCCCTGCCAGCCTGGTTGCCCCTAACTGCCCTCCCCTGCTGGCCTGGTACCCCACAACTACCATCCCCTGCCGGCCATCTTTGAGCACATGGGGGAGTGGCCATCTTGTGTAAAGGTCAATTTGCATATCATCCCTTTATTATATAGGATTAGTCATGTGACCTAAGGAAGTTACTACCTTCTCTGTGCCTCTTTTCTCTTCATTAAAGAGTCTTTAAATTTTTATCTTTTTTTTTCCTTTTTTTGAGAGAAACATCAGTTTGATGTTCTGTCAGAAACCAAATATTGTTCTCACTAAATGGATGTAAACGGGAAGCCAGAAGGCTGGCCAACCTTAATTGCTCTGAAAGGTCAGAGCTGATTACTCATTGTTTAGTTGAAACTATCTGTTTGTATCATGTTAATTTCTGTTATTTCCTGCCTAAAGGCTAGGAGTATGTCCCAAAGCCTTAATAAAAGGGAGAAAAATGCCAGAGCAAATGGCAGTCCTTTCCACTAGAGGAAGACTCCCGCCTGGCCCCCCAATATCGCCAAATTAATGTTTTCTAGTCTCTCATTTCATTTGCGTGCGGCCTCCTTCAGAACCCGAACCCTGACCCGGGAACCCTGAACCACGCGGGACGTGGAAAGAGGTTCTCACTATGTTCCACTTATTTAAACACTCATTGGTTGATTTTTGTATTTGCTCTCACAGGGAATCGAACCAGCAACCTTGGTATATCAGCATCACTGTCTAACCAAAGGAGTTAAAATTTTATGTTAAAAAAGTATGATTCCAGCCCTGACTGCTTAGCTCCATTGGTTAGAGCATTGTCTTGATATGCCAAAGTTATAGGTTCTATCCCTGATCAGGGTGCATATACGAGGCAACCAATGAACACATAAATAAGTGAAACAAGAAATCAATCTTCCTCTTTCTCTCTAAAATCAATCAGTAAATAAATAAAAATTAAAAATAAAAGTATGATCCCGCCCTGTGCGGTGTGGTTCAATTGGTTGAGCATTGTCACATGCACTGAAAGGTTGTCAGTTTAATTTCTGGTCAGGTACATACCCAGATTGTGGGTTCGATCCCCAGTTGGGGTGTGTAGAAGAGACAATCGATGTTTCTCTCTCTTTAAAATCTATTAGCCAAAAATGGAATGATTTGAGCATTATGAAAAATAAAGCAAGTGATTGAAAACTATAAAATATACTAAACTTCATTTATAATTATGCTAGGAACAACCCAGTTGTCATATCTGGAAGAGGCTAAAAAACAAATTTATTATTATTCTGAAAGTTAATAAAATTAAAATCAAGCATTTTACTGTCTTATATAAACTGTACATCAGAGTACCCAAAATTATGACAAAGTTCTGCACACGAGAAATTGCAGGTAACAAAGGAATAACAGAACGCCCCCGTTTTCCAACCTCTAACGAAGTAATGGATCAAAGCCATTGTCATCAATAGCTCCCCAAACCACTGGGGAAAGTCCAGTGGGGAAATTAAAGATAGATCAGGTGACAGCACCTGAACCCCTGAATCCATCTTAGTATCACAGAAAGAGCCAACCAGACTTTGTTTATGTTCTTACAAATAAGACAAATAAGGAAGGAAAACAGAAAGCAGAATTTAATCAAGCCTTTTTTTAAAATAGAGGGGAATTATGTTAAATAGCACCATATGGGAAATTCTGTAAAACAAATGGCTCAGTTTCTCCCAACAAAAGAAAAAAAAAAAAAAAAGGAGGAAGAGAAGAAATACCCATGGATTTACAGAACTTAAGATATATTTTAAACAAATGTAAAGTTCAAACTCTGGAAAAAAAACAAACAAAAAAACCCTCATAATACTTCATGATTTAAACAGATTATGAATCAATGTGGGATATTTAAACTCTGATAAACCACTTAATAATATAAGAAATTATCATTAATTTTCATAGAGTGATAATGGTACTGTCATTTTGGAGTGGAAGAGCCTGTTCATTTACTAGCAGACACATGCCAAATTAGTTATGGGTGCAATTATATGATGTAAGCAGTGAACAGACATAATAAGGTTGTTCTGTATAAATAATTGTTGAGGTTGGAGTACATGGAATATGGGAGGGAGGAGACACTGTAACAGTCTCTCTACTTTAGCCTTTGTCTGAAAATTTCCATAATGAGTTAAAATAAAAAAGGAGCACCTACCTTTCCCTTCAAATTCCTTCACAATATCATTCATCCTATCTTGATAGAAGGACTCCCCCCTCTCTATTAAAGAGATGTCCAATGCTTCGTAGATTTTATTAAACTCTAGGGGAAAAAGTCACCAAATAAAGAAAATGGTTAAGAATTTAAACAAAGAGGAAACATGCATCTTACCATAAAATAACTTTATTGATTCATTAAACCATTTGGAAGGGAGAAAATTATATTTAAAATGTATGACACAGAATATTATATATATACAGCCATTTTGAAAACGTGGCAAGAATATGGTAAGACACACATCAAAATATTAACAGTGGGTGGGACTATAGGTAATTTTTTCTTTTTCCTGTCCATATCTACAAAGAATATGTACTTCTTGTGTAATTTAAAATTTTTTTATCTTAAAAAAGTTAAATAAGAACAACAACAACAAAAAAGGCCTTTCTTACTTGAAGATCAAATGTTTACTCAATTTCCTTTTAGCTCTTCCTAATGTGTACCATTTAACTGTCCGTCTAGCCAGGCATCAGTGACACAGTATTACTGACAGCAGCATTATAAAACATTTTACTACCTAGTGCGTCAAAACAGCCATCATTAGTCCTCCTTTTTAAAGGTTTACTGGCTGTTGTTATTTATTCTTCAGAGTGACCTTTACAATTATTTTGTCAAGTTTGAAAACTTGAAATTGTCTTAAAATGACAGAATTTCAGTAAGTAGGGAACTTTGCATGATACTCTATTCAAATATTCTATTACATCTGCTGTGTATTTCTCTTCATTTCAGTCCTACACATCTCTGGGTAAATTTATTCCCAGGACCCAGACTCATATAGCTTTGGTTGCTACATGAATAGGGATCTTTCTCTTTTCCACTTTCTTTCCTAATCATTTTTTTCTGATTTCTGAGAAAGTTAAATTTTCTACCTGTTTATCTTAATAAACTTGCTTTAAAAGTCTATTTGCCAGTCCCTGAAAGCTTACCATGTCATTTAAGATCAAATCTGTATAAAGACTCTAGGAAACACATGCAGCAGTCCTTGCTGAGTGAATGAACAAAGCCCAGAAACGCACCTTGGCGGGAGACATCGCAGATAAGCTTCCAACCTTTTATGATGTCTGGATCTTTACTCTGGAGCAGAACTACACACTGGTACGCTCGCTTCTTAAATTCCTCCTCAGTATCAAATCTCTTTTTGGATTCCTGTATTTAAGTAAAGAAAAGTAAGGTTTATAAGAAGAGCCAACCCCGTATTCTAGATTAAGCATTTGTTCATTTCTTAAAAACAAAACAAAACACACCTCACCAAAAAGCCAGAGAGTGAGGAAGTGGAAGTTAGGACATCAGAACAAGTGGTCTATCTCAATAGTCAAGAATATTGTTACAAACGAACATGTCAAAGGCTGCTATTATTTCTTTTTATTTTTTTATTTTTATTTTTTTTTTAATATATTTTATTGATTTTTCACAGAGAGGAAGGGAGAGGGATAGAAAGTCAGAAACATTGATGAGAGAGAGACATCGATCAGCCACCTCCTGCACACCCCACACTGGAGATGTGCCAAGCAAGGTACATGCCCCCGACCGGAATCGAACCCGGGACCCTTCAGTCTGCAGGCCGATGCTCTATCCACTGAGCCAAACCGATCTCGGCCTATTATTTCTTTTTAAATCCTTTTATTTGAAAATACAAAATTCTCATCAGGGTACTACTACCTCTAACTTTTCTAATTCACAAAAGCCTACTTACACCAATGCTTTTGTGTTCCAGTGGAATAATAAAGAATAGTTAGCAGGAAGATCTGGTTTTACTCAACTCTATTTTCCATTTAGATGCGGTCCTGAACATATATATTTGATTTCAGAGAGGAAGGGAGAGGGAGAAAGAGAAAGAAACATCAGTGATGATAGAGAATCATTGATCGGCTGCCTCCTGCATGTCCCCTACTGGGAATTGAGCCAACAACCTGGGCATGTGCCCTGACCGAAATTGAACCCAGATCCCTTCAGTCCATAGGCCAACACTCTATCCACCGAGCAAAACCAATTAAGGTCTGCATTTTTTAAAAAATATATATATTTTATTGATTTTTTACAGAGAGGAAGGGAGAGGTCTAGCGAGTAAGAAACATTGATGAGAGAGAGACATCTATCAGCCACCTTCTGCACGACTGGGGATCTACCCGCAATCAAGATACATGCCCTTGACCGGAATCGAACCCTGGACTTTTCAGTCCCCAGGTCAACGCTCTATCCACTGAGCCAAACCAGTTTTGGCCGCCTGCATATTTTTTTTAAATTGAAAATAAAATTTTTTTCACTTTTATTTTAATGTTAAAAGCAATATATGGGGTGGGAGGTAGAGAATCAGGTGGAGGGGAGGTATGGGGGAAAAAAGAGGAACATCTGTAATATACTGAACAATAAAGATTTATTTTTAAAAATTTGCAAGAAAAAGACAGCATGAAACACTCAAAAAATAAAAGCAACCCATGATTATTGTTAAGAAGAAAAAAAATATATATATATAGTTAGTTAATCCCACCCCAAACTAACCAGTGATTAAAAAAAACAAAAAAAACACTTTAGTATATAATTCTAGACATTTCTTTTCAAATACATACCTATATATTTTAACAAAAACGGGAATACAGGACTTTTCTTTTACTGTAGTTTTGAAATTTTAGCAATGTAGTATGAACATCCTGCATTAATAGATCTGCCTCATTAATCAGAGCACAGAATTCCAACAGGTAATTATAACATTAGCTATTTTACCTGTATCGGATCAATAAACGTTTTTTGGTTGTTTTCAATTAGAAAATATTCACTAAAAGACAAAACAAAACCAACACAAACAACAAAAAGCTCCACAAATGTTTACTTTTTAATGTAATAATCCTATTCTTGGAAAGATAAGGAAATCATTTTAAAAAGGATAAAACCCACATGTACAAAGTTGTTCACTGAACAGATAAGAGCCCTCCCAAATGGAGGGGAAAATCAACAACAGATTAACGCAAACTCTGGTACCCAAATCCAATCAAATAACATGCAGTCATATCATAAAGTAACATGAAAGAGTTTATAATAAAATGTTAAGTATAATACAAAATTATACTATTAACTAGAAGCCCAGTGCACAAATTTGTCCACAAGTGGGGTCTCTTGGCTGGCGGGGAGGGTGGTGTGGGGGGGTGGAAGGTTGGCTGTGGGAGCACACTGACCACCAGGGAACAGCTCCTGTGTTGAGTGTCTGCCCCCTGGTGGTCAGTGTGCAGCACAGCTACCAGCCTGTTGTCTGGTCTCTTAGGCTTTTAGATATAAGATTACAAATAATGAAATTTATGGATAAGTCAAAATATCAAAGAAGGTTGACCACAGTGATTGACTTAAAGGTAGGACTTATAGTAAATTTTAGAAAAAAATAGTTTTAATGTTTTTTAAAAGTTGATTTTAGAGAGAGATAGAAACATAAGTTGGCTGCCTCCTGCATGCGCCCTACTGGGGATCCAGCCCACAACCTAGGCATGGCCCTAATGGGGAATCAAAACAGCAAGTTCTTAGTACATGGAATGGTACCCAACCAAGCCACACGGACCACGGCAGTAAACTTGGCTTTTAAAGACTGTTCTTCCAGAAGAGAAACCAAGATGGTGGCATAGGTAAACACTTAAACTGCTGCCTTGCACAACGATTTCAAAACTACAACTAAAAGACAAAAATGGACATCATCCAGAACCATAGAAAGACTGGCTGAGTGAAAATTCTACAACTAGAAGGAGAGAGAAAAGCACACTGAGACTCAGGGGAGCTGCAGGAAGCAGAGATACCGAGGCACGTGTGCAGAGAGGGCTGGCAACTGAGTGCACCACTGGCTTTCTCGAGCGGGAGGGAGACAAAAACTCCCAACTGCACTGAACTCCAGTTCCAGGCGAGACTCTGGGGACCCAGACTCATACAGTGTGAAACTGGACTGTAAGGAAAGAGAGAAGCACACTAAGACTCAGAGGAGCTGCAGAAGGCAGAGGTATCGAGGCGTGCATGCCGGCAACTGAATATGTGGCTGGCTTTCTCAAGCAGGAGGGAAACTAAA
>PVJN01032697.1:0-24205 GCA_004026805.1 Lasiurus borealis | reverse complement strand
CATAAGTGATACAGTATTTACTAATATAATTGCCACTGTCATTTAAAAAAGTCAGAAATTAGTACATTTACAAAAAAGACAAGGATATAAAATAGTTTCATGTGAAACAATGGTGATTTCATGTTAAGAGATTACAGGTATGGTTAAACATAAGCATACATTTAGTAGAACTCATAAAAATAAGCACTTCTGTCTCAGATTTGTTTGATTACCATATGATGAGGCAACTGATTCACCACAGTTTAGTCTGGAGCTACTTTTCTAAGTGGTTTTCTGTAAAACTATTAGAGTAATTAGGCAGTTATAGTCATCTGCCTTGTCAAGTGCATTGTTTTGGGTTAAGGAAAAGAAAAACCAAATGTAAACTAGTCACAGAAGTTGGATATCCTTCTTTGTTCTTTGAATCAAGGCTACATAACAAGAATTAGGTAATACTGGAATTAGTCAGCTTACTATCAACTCTAGGCAAGAAGCTACATACATCAGGAAGACTATGGATATCATTAAATTGGCTGGGTAGCCAAAATGATTGAGTAGTTGCCAGAATTTGGTGGATTACTTAGCTGTAAATGAATAAGGTCATATGCTCTCATGAAGAAAATTAACATAGCAGTAAACTGAGGGTGTAGAAGAAATGTTTCGAAGACACAGTAAAATACAACTTTCAAATCTATGGCTGAGAACTAAGTATAAGAGCATCACATGAACCAAAAATGGCTTTGAGTTATAAGAAACAGAATTTTATATTGCCCTTGTGTCCAGGTAACAAGGATGAAAAAGCTGTTTGAATAGGAGCAGTTGGCCAAATCAGAGCTAATTCTGTCATCATTTAAGTATCACTGTGCAAAGCTAGGAATCCTCGGTAATACTTTTTTTTTTTAATCCACCTGAAGGTATTTTTTTCCATTGATTTTTAGCGAGCGAGTGGAAGAAAGGGAGCGAGGGAAAGTGAGAGACACACATTGATGTGAGAGAAACACATCAATTAGTTGCCTCCTGCATACACCCTGACCAGGTCAGGCCAGGGACCCAATCTGCAACCCAGGTATGTGCCCTTGACCAGAAATGGAACCTGAGACCCTTCAATGTTCAGGCCAATGCTCTAACCACTGAGCGAGCACACCAATCAGCACTTACACTACATTTTTATTATTAGTTGTTAGCATAGTGTACACACACACAGAGAGTGGGGCAAAAGTAGGTTTACAGTTATGAATACATAAAACTCAGTTTATTCTTATAATTGTATTGTTTTCTATACAAACAACTGTAAACCAACTTTGCCCCACCCTGTGTGTATATATATTAGGTTTACAACTTAATGTCTTTCATGACCCAAGTAAAACCTCACAAGCATTTTCTTCTAAAACCCAGATCCCTATTGCCCTACCTGCAGGTCTGTCTCCAAGCCTGAGACTGAGCTGGAGAGAATGTTCTTAAATGCTTTTAGACTGGCAGGCATAGTTCCTGCCAAGCTTATAGGTTTCGTTCTACTCCTTGATCACCTTGGTCAGCTGCCAATCTTCATGCCATTGTTAGCAAGGGGAATTGAATGAACAAATGTAGATGGATATAGTAAATCCACTTTTCTGAAAACGTGACCAAGGTGCATCCTCTACTAAAGGTAAAGACAAAAGTACATGGGAAAAATACCTATAAACATATTACTAAATACATAAGCATATGTTAGCCTTGTGTTAGTCTTTTGTGGTAATCCATGATTTTAAATATTTTGAATAACTCTTAAATATTCCAAAAAAATGGTTTAAATTTTAAAAACCAAGAGATACTGCAAGCAGGAAATGAGATTTTAAGTATTTTGATTTCAAGAACAAAAACTTTTTTTAAATATGATGTTGAAACTGAAAAAGCAGGAGATAGGATCCAAGGAAATATATTTGGGTGTTTTGTAATCCATTTTCACTTGTTGCATATTATACAATTGAAGCATAAATCTTTTTTACATGACTAATTTTGCCAGAGGAATGGGCAGTATATATTATTTATATGTCTCTCCATAAGTCCAGCTACTTAGATACAACAAAAACACATGGAAATGAAAATGAGTTTTTCATTTCTGTTCGGGACGCTATCATCAAACATGGAAGATTGCTTCTGAATTTCCCTTCACATCTTGCCAAGTGGCTTCCTCCAGTTACTTATGTTTTCTCAACATTGTGATGGTCTTCAATCAAATGTATATTTTATTTTCTTGGAGTTATTGATCAGTTCTTTTTATCATCAATCTTCAAGCTCCTTAAATGTTTGGAAAACGGTAGTTAAGTTTCTTGGTATTACAGTAGTACTTCTTACTATCCAAAGCTGGAAGGATGCTGGTGCTAGTCAGCTGAGGTAGGTTCTGAAACTGAAAATATAATACATAGAATTAGGTTCAACACAATGCAATGTTTTCATTGCTGATAACACATCACAAAAGACATAAGTAAAATTTTTAGCACAGAAATATTTTTTCTGCACAGAATCCAAAACCTGAGAAAGGACAAAATACTTAAATTTGGTCTCTGTTTTTCCTTTTAGAGATTTATTTCATACTAAAAAAGCATGCACATTAAAGAAAATTTAGAGAATATAAAAATGAAAAATTTACAGGTTAACATTATAGGGGAAAAGCAGAAATTCACAGGACCTTAGGAACCTTTTAAGCCAATGCCTTCTTTTATAGCAAAGAAAACTGATGCTGGGGCATTTGGGTGATTTGCCTGCTTTGGTTAAAAAGAACTGCTCCCTTCATGCTACCAGAAAATGACATGTGAAAATAAGAGGACACACATATATTATTTGTGTGTGTGTGTGTGTGTGTGTGTGTGTGTGTGTGTGTGTGTATGTAGGTATATATATTGGCTAAGAGACCAATCAGCCAGTAGGTATGATGTGCATTGACCACCAGGGATCAGACGCTCAATGCAGAAGCTGCAGAACTGTGGTGACTTGGCAGCAGTGGTTCCCAGGTGACACACCCTGGAATCAGGGAGGAGGGAGCCCAATTCCAGAGTGCATCACCTGAGAACTGCCCTCTGGTAATCTGGGACCCCTCGGGAGATGTCAGAGAGCTAATTTCGGCCCGATCCCCATAGGCCAGGCCGAGGGACCCCACCTGCTGGAAGGACCATGCTCACAGACACCCTTTGAGCCACAGTGTTGCCCCAAGTGCATTCAGCCAGGGAGGGACTGCAGGAGATTGGCTCTAGGGCATGTCTGGCCCAGGTGTCACCCAGTCCCACCTTGCTGGCCATCTTCTAATTAATTTCCTTTCAGTGTGCATGAATCCATGCACTGGGGCACTGTTTGCACTATATGGCCATAGATATGTGAAAAGCATGTACTTTTTATTTTAAATCAAACAGTTGAATTGTTCATTACTTACAAGTAATACAAATTAGTTGTATTCCCATATTCTTTCAAGTGAAAATATTCCCATCAAGACCCTTTATTCTTAAACACAAAGAAACAGCAAGATAAGGGGAGAAAGTCTATTTCCAGTCTGTTTTGCTATTTGGATCACATATGATAGAGAAAAAAATAAAAGCTTTCTTAATTTTGAAACTCTGGTCTATCTTAGGGCCCTGGAGTTCATTTGGTACCTGTTCCTAGTGGCCTGTACAACTACTTCCCTCCTCCAAACCTCACACACCATCAGCTACCACTCAGTGTGCTGTGCAGTGGAGGCTGCAAAAGGGAAAGTTTAAGGCCAAATAATTTAAGCTTAAGGGGTATCTAGGCAGTTCCAGAAGTGACTAGGGCAGGCAGCTCATCTTAGTTGTGGTTCCAACTACGGTCCATTCTAAATTTGTATAGCTTTTGGCTTATGACAAGGCAATGTAAGGCCATTCTGCCACTTTATGCCAATCACGACTCTTCATGGGCTCCCAGTGTGTGCAGTTTGGATGCTATTTGATTACATGCACTGTCCTGCTGCTATCACTGAAGGCACTCATCCCTGCATTTACCCTAGCCACCTGATGATAAAGAATCAGGACAAAACACTTACCTTTTTGGGATAAACCTGGAATGGCAATTAATACTCAAGGTAAACAAGATGACCCAGAGCTTCCTGGGATAAATCTGATTTCATTTTCCAAAACTGGGTACCTGGCTGAGACCTGTGCTCATGTATGCCAAACACCCTGGCAGCCGGAAACTGCAGGGCAAGGACACCTTTAGGATTCAGGGAGAAGGAACTGTCAATTGGGACCCTGGTTGGGAAATCATGTGACCAGTGTCCTGGGGCTGGAACAAGATACTGGAGCTGCAAGTCAAAATTGCCACCTTAAATACAGACTCAGTTCTTATACCAGGTGACAGGTAGGAAATCATTTGAAGCTGTAACTGTAGATGCTTTCGTAAAGCAGTGTCCCATTCTTACCCCAGGCAGGTGCTTTGGGTTCTGTCTCAGGGTCTTTCTTGTTGATTTGTCGTGATATTTTGCTAACTCCCTTATTTCTCTGATGCTGTCAAAATATGGGTGCTGCAACAGCTGTTCACACGTCAGTCTCTCAGCGGGATTCATGTGAAGACAGCCCTGAAAGAAGAACATTCCATCTTACTTAAAAAAAAAAAACTTATTAATGTTTGTTTAATTTTTAAAAACTTACATGTGGTAAAAATAAAATGTCCTCAAGATTCAACAAAGTCTTTCCACTATTCTAGTTCTTCCATTTCCCCTTCTAAAATCAGACTTTTTTGTATGTTCCTTCAGAAATAGTCTGTGCCTTACAAGCACATGTGTCTGTATGGAAGCAGAAGTATAATATACATCCCTTTATATTACAACGTTCTTAACTATTTGCTTTGCCAATAAGTAGGCCATAGGGCTCATAATTGGACAGATTAAATCTCATGACCCTATACCCCAATGAACTGTCTCACATTTTAAATTATGTTATAAATGTATCAGTAAATACATTTGAATACTTTTTTAAATGGATGGAACATTGACAGTAACTTGCAAATATTTTAGTTGACACTTCATTTACGTAAGACATTTCTAAAAATGTGTATGTATATAAAGTTTTAAAATCAAAATCTACGTCAAGTATACCAAGAAGTTGGCTCTTTAAAAGGATCCTATGGCTAAACATTTTTTGAAGGATCCTTTTTAAAAACAAGCACCACTCCTCTGAAATTTCTATTTTGTGTAAATTTAGAAGTCAAATACAATGTTGGGTTTATTTCAAGTGGTGTGTGGCTCGGTTGGGCATCTTCCCATGTACTGAAAGGTTACTAGTTCAATTCCCAGATAGGGCACAAGCCTGGATTTCGGGCTCCATTCCAGGAGGGGGCATGCAGAAGGCAGCTGATGAATGTCTCTCTCTCCCTCTCCTAAAAATCAATTTTAAAAAATCTTTAAAGTGAAAAAAACAGATGTTACTATTGTAATAGAATAGGACCCATTTTAAAAACTGAAAAATTTATACTTTTGAAAGGAGAATTCTAAAAGGAACACTTTTCAATCTGTATTCCCTAGTGAGAACAGAGGCTGTGTGCTTCCTGGTTGGCTGGAAACTATGCTTTTACCTTCAAGAGCCCCAAGGCAGGATAAGAGATGTTTGGAAATTTTAATTCAAGTGGTTCCTGTTTAAAAAAAAAAAAGGAGGTTTTATTTGCAGCATGTATTCAAATAGGTTACCTCAGACTGCATGTCTTTTGAGTGAGAGAATCATCTTCCTGGCACCTTCCTTGCCTCTTCCACCCTCTGCCCACCACATCTGTCACTTGCAACAACTTCCCTTTGCCTATTTCACAAGCTCCTTCTCTCCCCACCTCCAAATTGCTTTTCCAGTGTCCTTCCTAACCACTCATCTTACTTCCTGGGAAACTGATGGAGGTAGCAAATTATGAGAAGACAACAGTAGGAAAGAAAAAAAAATTGTCAAGCAATTGTTACTTCTTTTTCTTATGCCTCAATTTATATAACTTGCCTTAACCTTGCCTCAGAATACTTTTTGGCACCAATACTGGCTTTTATATAAAGGGGCCCAATTATTTGCATTTATTGACATTCACAAAAACAAAGTTTCCAAATAGATTTTTTGTTACCCAGGGGACCAGATGCTTCTTGGTTTTCTGAAATAAACTGCTGTGTCCTACCACAAGAGCCTGCTGTCTCCCTGATCATTCCGTTGTTTAAACTGTCTCCCAAGCAGATATTCATCAAACTCTCTTTGGCCATGTAAGACCAGTCACATGCTGGAATCAATGAGAAATAACAAACAGGATAAACTGGGAGGAATGCCTAATGTCAGACAGACAGACAGGCCAGTTAAAAAGAGATGCCACTGACAAAGAGGCTAATCAGAGACGGGTGCTGAGAAAAAAAGAGCCAGCCATCTGAGTAAAACAGATGGCCAGCTGTGCTCAGTGTAAAAAGGCGGCAGTGTGGCCAGGCTCCTGGAATGAAACACTCCCTGGTGCTGCAAGCACAGTGTTCTTTTGGACAGGAACCAGCCAACAACAGCCAATTCCTGAGTGTGCACTTATTAATCATGGATAAGAGGCAAGAGCCTCAGATTTGGAATTCCCTACAATACATGGAGGAAAAAATCCTAAGTCCCTATCCTCCCAGCTTAAATCAACAATTTCCAACTGTGTGCTGAAAGAATTTTTAAAACATGCAATACCTGACCTCTTTTCCCTTAGGTTATCAAATTAAAAAATGACAACAGCCAACACAATAGCTGCCTGGTATGAATGAATCAAAATTATACCTGTGGGTTTTTGTTTTTTTTCTTTGTCAAGTTGGCAAAAAAATATTTTTTGGTGTGCACAGAATTTTAGCAATCCTATATAATAGAGAAAGAATATGCAAATTGACCATCACTCTGTCACAAAGATGCCTGCTCTCACAGCTGAAGCCAAGTTCCCTTAAGGAGCTTTAATGAGCATTCAGCAGGGACCTGAGGCTATGCCCTCTCCTGCCCCCAGGGGCTTCGCAGGGAACCTCAGGCTGCGCCCCCCACCCTGGCATCAGGCTGGGGGACCTCAGGCCATGCCTTCTGCTTTGGCACCAGGCCAGGGACCTGAGGCCATGCCCCCTGCCTGGCGGAGCTTGATGAGGGACCCCAAGGTGCACTTCCCATCCTGGTGCTGGGCTAGGGAACCTCAGGCTGCTCGCCCTGCCCTAGCACCAGGCTGGAGGACCTCAGGCTGCACTCCCCACCAAGTGGGGTTTGACAGGGGGCTTTAGGCTGTGCCCCCCACCCCGGCACCAGGTCGGGAAACCTCAGGCTACATCCTCCGCCCCAGTACTAGGCCAGAGGACCTGAGGCTGTGCCCCCCCGCCTGGTGGAGCTTGACAGGGCACCCCAGGCCATGCTCCCCACCCAGCGGGGCTTGATAGGGAACATCAAGGTGCACCCCCAGTGCTGGGTCAGGGAAACTCAGGCTGTGCACCCTGCCCAGCAGGGCTTGACGAGGGACCTGAGGCTGTGTCTCCTGCCAGTGGGGCTTACAGGGGACCGGAGTCTGCATCCCCCCCCCCCCAGCCCAGTGGGGCTTGATGGGCAACCTCAGGCCATGCCCCTCACTCAGTGGGGCTTGACAGGGGATCTCAAGGCATGCACCCCCCCCCATCCTGACACAGGGCCAGGGGACCTGAAGCTATGACCCCTGCTTGGCAGGGCTTGACAAGGGTGGGACTGGCTGGGTCTGAATCTAACCCAGTGGGGTGGGGAGGGGCAGCCGGGTCTGCGTCTCATGCAATTTTGAGGCACATTTGGATGAGCGGGAACTTGATCCTGGGTCCCCCTTTTAATGTGCATGAATTTTGTGCACTGGGCCACTAGTTGGTTTATATGTGCCATGAGATGAACAAGGTTGAAAACTGCTGGCTTACATATTTCCCTTGCTATTTCTCTGTGTTGAATCTGAGCACGGCCAAGGATCGACCTGACATTGCTGACACTGAGCCCTGCTGTCTCAGCAACAGTGCCTGCAAGGCCACCAGCCGGTTGGCTGATATGATGGGCCCATCCTGCCTGCTCGGTCAGTTTTCCCGGCCCCAGAAGCAGCAGGCCTCCTCCAGCAGGATTACTGCCCAGCAGAGGGACTCAGGCACAGATGTTGAACCAGCACGTCCCCTCTGCTGCTTCTTCCTGTGTTTCTGTCAACAGGAAATCCCCTGCAGGCCAACCTCGGGGAAACCACGGGAAGCCTTTTACATTTATAAAACCGAGGTTGTTTCTGAGGCTTCACCGGTAGACAGGGGACAGGAAACCACTAAGGGATATTTAGTGTGGAACTGGGAATGTCCAGGTCACCTGGGAGCCAGCTGGGTCACCTCCCATATGGCAGGTGACATTCCTGCCTCTGTCCCAGCATGCTCCCAGCACGACCCACTTTTCCTCTTGCTAGTGGCTGAGGGAGTGGGAAAAGGAAGCCCTCGCTGTGCCACAGGCCAAGAGGCTGAGGGAACAAAGCTCAAGTGGAACTTGATGAAACTTCCAGGTGGAAACTGAGCGCCCGAGGGTTAGTTTCCATTTGAAAGCACTTGCTTTAAGAGTAGAAACTCAGGATTTCAGAAACCTTCATTGTGCTCTGAAATGTTTTGATGATCATACAGGCTCATTAGAAGACATAAGAAAATATTTAAAACCATAAATGAAGAAAAAAATTACCACACCACAGAAAGATATATGCTGTTAATATTTTTGTATATATCCTTGCAGCCATTTATTTCACAAATGTAAAAAGCTTTGCATGATTTCCCAAAGGTTGTTATATTTTTTATATAGTGGTACCTCGAGATACAAGTTTTAATTCGTTCCATAACCTTGAGGCATGAGAAACTATGAGAAGCTTGAGTTGCCGGAAACTGGTGGGTCGTGTGCAGCCGGCCAATCCATGCGCTTACTCATATCTCAAATGTTGCTCGTATTTCAAAGCAAAAATTGCTCACTCGATGGCTCGTATCTCAAAAATCTTCTATGTTAGGGCACTCTTATCTTGAGGTACCACTGTACTTACACTAGAGGCCCAGTGCATGAAAATTCATGCATTGGAGGTAGAGGGTCCCTCAGGCCAGACTGTCCCCTCTCACAGTCCAGGAGCCCTCAGGGGTGGGAAGTACCTGACGATCAGAGGAAAGTGATGCCCCCATCACACCTCTACTGCTGTCACTGCTGGCAGCACAAGCCTTGGCCAGCCCTGGTTACCTGAGCCTTGGGCTGGCCCTGGGTAGCTGGGGGTTGAGGGGACTGGGGGACTCTGGAGGCAGGTACATGGAATGGCTGGACCTGCCTGGGGGCAGGCCCAGCCGTGATGCATGCCTGCCACCCCAGTGGGGCTGAAGGGACTGGGCACTGCCATCTTGCGGCTGTGGGTGCCTACATCTTTGAGGGCATGGCAGTCAATTAGCATATTCCCTCCTTATTGGCACCTCCATCTTTGTGAGGGTGTGATGGTCAATTAGTATATTCCCTCTTTATTAGATAGGCTATAAATACATGTATTGTGTATTAAATACCTATTAAAATTATGTCAAGTTATATATACTGTTTCATAACCATTTTTTTCCATTTCTGAACTTTTTTCAAGTGAATACATAAAATCTATTTTTATTGGCTATGTGGTATTTCTATTGTAAGGCTATATTCCATTAGTTATTTAATCCCATACTGATGGGACACTAAAGGAAATTATTTCTATTAAAGAATGCTATGTCTTCATGTATTTGTCTAATGATTTCATTGGAATAAATTCTTGAAAGTGGACTAAAAGTATGCACATTTTTAATTTTTCTGTTTTTTTTAGAATGAGTGAGTTCCCCCACATTGGTCCTAGAGGAGTGAGGCTGGCCATGCAAGTTTAGTAGAGCAGGGCATTAGGACAATGAGGGATTTTCCTGGATGAGTCATTGTCTAAACGTTGATTGGCTCTGAGCTATCTACCTTCAACTGCTGAAAATGACAAAAGTCAGGTGAGGTCAGGGCAGGCACTCTGCATTCCTGTCCATCATGCTCTCTCACCTCTGTTATCAGCAGCTTACTCTAAATTAGAACTGACAGCCAGGGCCTTGCTAGCTAATTTGCCCCAATTTCTTTTTTACTCTTAGACTGACCTTCCAGGGCAGACTAAGCCATGGGGCTGACATTCAGCCCTGACTTGCAGAATTCTTTCCATAATGGGTCACTCACCATATCTTCAGGGTCTGGAATTTTCACCCCACTGAAGTACTGATTGGTGCTGAATACTTGCTGGTGCCTAGGAATGAGATCTCCTTTGGCAAGAAGAAGGAGGAAGATAAAATGAGATGGGTTAGCAAGCACTGACCTGTGCTTTCCCTCCTTGGTGCTGTGTCTGTCTGTGCTCACACCTCTGAAGTCTACAGTATACTCTCCCAATCAGAGGAGAGAGGCCTTGAGGCAACCTCAACAACCTGCACTGAGACCTGCGGTGTGGCAAGCGCTGTGTTGAGCACAGAGGAAGCACGCACAGTAATAGAAGGCTACAAGGTTCTTGCTCCTCAAACCAAACAACTCAGAAGCACACACAGACACACACACACACACACACACAAATAAAATAGCACCCCCCTTTTTAATAGCAAAAGTGCAATAACTACAAATCAAACTCATATTCACTGATGGGTTAAGACAAAAGTGTATTGGCCTAACACAGTGGTCAGCAAACTGCGGCCTGCGAGCCACAAGCAATCTTTGGCCTCTTGAGTGTGACTCTTCCACAAAATACCATGGCCTGGGCAAGTCTATTTTGAAGAAGTGGCGTTAGAAGAAGTTTAAGTTTAAATTTAAAAACTGAAGTTTAAGTTTAAAAAATGTGGCTCTCACTAAGACCAGTTTGACTCAGTGGATAGAGCGTCGGCCTGTGGACTGAAGGGTTTCAGATTCAATTCTGGACAAGGGCACGTACCTTGGTTGCGGGCACAACTCCAGTGGGGGGTGTGCAGGAGGCAGCTGATCCATGTCTCTCTCTCATGGATGTTTCTAATTCTCTATCCCTCTCCCTTCCTCTCTATAAAAAATCAATAAAATATATATATTTTTAAAAATGGGGCTCTCAAAAGAAATTTCAATCATTGTACTGTTGATATTTGGCTCTGTTGACTAATGAGTTTGCCAATCACTAACCTAATAGAACAGTGCCTGTCTCAGTAAACATCTGAAGAAGGAAAGGGAGAAGAAAGGGAGGGAGGGGGATCACAGAGGATCTGGCTGGAAGGAAGACATTTATAAACTGGAACCACCTTTTCTTGTTTCACCAAATAGTCATCATCTGAAAATCTCATTTTCTCAGCTGTTTAGAAGTATTTACGATATGAAACAATGAAACAAAAGGGGCATGTCTGTATTCTGGGGATTATGTAAGGCCCACTCTACCCACATTTCAGCCAAATCAGATAAAACTGTCCTCAGAAAAATTCTAGGGATAGAATTTGAAGAGGAATTTCCCTCAGAGAACACAAGGAGATGTTCAGAGCAGAGCACTTTTGAGGCACACTCAGACCTACCTACTCCTAGAGCAGAATGAACAAAAACCCTCCAAACCAGGACCCCAGAAATGCTGCTATTGGGCTGGACTGAAGTTCCTACAACAGGATAACTAGTTATCCAATTTTACTAATTTGGTTTGGAACTTAACCTCTCACTCAAACCCCACCCCGTTTTCAACATGAGCAGCCAAAATATACCATCTAATGCCTTGCCCCAGACCTCAGCGGTCTTCATCATGAGAGCAGTGCCTGGACCTTAATAATCTTCTTCCATCAGAGCTGGAGCTGGGGCGGGGGGAGGTGGGGAGAAGCATGGAGAGGGTGTCCTAAAATTACCAGGAGAAACACAGCAAGGAAGGCTGAGTCCCCCTAGAAGGGCTCCCAGTCTCTTTTGTGTCTTCAGAAAGAGCCATCAGCAAATACTTACTGCTGACTATGTAGTCAGTAAACACTGGTGGACAGAGAGGAATAAAAGATATGATCTCACCCTCAGGCAGCTTACAGTATATGTGGGGAGTAAAAGGCATGGTGACAGCAGGTGCTATAAGAGTTTAGAAGAGGGCAGGTGGGTTCTCAGGGGAGTAGCTAAACTCGAATTCTGATGAGGACAATCACCAACTTAGGTCTTTTCATCTGTCTCTCTCCTCTCTCTTCTCTTCCCCTCGTCCCCTCCACCTTACGAGTAGAAAGAAAGGAAGGGGTGGGAAAGCAAGACAAGCAAAGGGACATTAGATGAATGACACTCTTCCTGACACCTGGAAGGGTGAGAATCTTTCTCTGAGTCATCCAAACAAGCCTGGCAGGCTGGAGCCAGGTCAACCAACGAATGAATGACCACATCATCTCAATGAAAAGAAATACCTCAGCATCCTGCAAACTGCTCAGCCCTTATAGGAATGTATGCTTTTATTGTTGCTACATCATCATTCAGAGTTTAAACTACGCTAAAGAGACAATCATGTCTTTTTGGACAATAGTTCACACTCAAAATTGTGGGTTCTTTTTATTAAAACAAATGGGACACCTTTAATGGAGTCATTTAAAGGAGGCAGTGGGAGTGTCCCTCCTTCGTAACTATAAAGGGTGTTAGGTGAATCTGGGAACTTGGCTCTGCCCTGCACTGAGGTGGGTAAAACTATTCAGTTGCCCAAAAGGTAGGACAGAGACACCACTTACCTAAGGTTTTCCTGATCAGATAGAGTTGATCCACATCAGATTTTCCTGGCCACAGAGGCACCCCTGACAGCAGCTCAGCAAAGACACAGCCAATTGCCCAAACATCTACTGGGGGGCCATACTGCATGTCCCCCACCAACAGCTCTGGAGAGCGGTACCACCTGGTAGCCACGTAGTCTGTGTAGTAGTCACTTGGTCCAGCTGGTCAGCGATGGGACATGGGAAACAGAGAGAACCGTGCAAATGTGGAACAAAACTGGGAGGGGGAAGACCTGAGACATCCAGCTGTGCCCCATCATGTGGCTTTTCTAAATCAGTGGGTCCTCAATAGTACTTGCACATTAAAATCACTTGGAACATAGAACTTATAAAATTACTGGTGATTGGGCCCCAGCCTAGTCCGATTAAATCACCATTCCTAGGCAGGGGAATCAGTATAGGTTTTATAGTTATAATTCCCCACGTGATTCTAACCTGCAGCCAAAATTGAAACCCACTCTTCTAAAATAGTACTTCAGAAAAGTACTATATAGCCAGGCTATAGCATACGTTTTTAAATTACTGATGTATCTACCTATTTTCAGTAATTACATAATTTTAAATTTATTGTAAGTTCATATATATATATGTATATATATATATATATATATTAGTGCCCCAGTGCACAAAATCCATGCACGTGAAAAGGGAATTGCTGTATTTTCCGGTGTATAAGATGACTTTTTAACCCAGGAAAATCTTCTCAAAAGTCGGGGGTTGTCTTATATGCCTGGTGTCGTCTTATAAGGTGAGTATATCCCAAACTCTATTTTTTAACTAAAAAAGTTGGGAGTCGTCTTATATGCCGTAAAATACAGTAATTAGAGGAAATATATTATATTGTTATTTGCCCTTTCTCTATAATAGAAGTATGAGAGATGAAAGGAAATGAGTAAAATATATATGAAAATAATATATTAATTTATTAATAAATAAACAATAACAAAATGATATAAGAACAACATATGAAAACATCATATGAAAACAGCAAATCCACCACTCTAGACCGGGCTGACAGGCTCAAACACTCTAGCAGCAGCGGCTGAGCAGCAAGGCTGGATCCACCCATGCAGGCCTGGATACTCCAGAGGTTGTGGAGCAGGGAGGCTGGATCTGCCACTGGAGTGGGCGGATCCTGTCTCACCACTTGGTCCCCTGGACCCCTGGCCGGGCCAACAGGCCCAAACACTCCAGTGGTGGGGCTGAGGGGACTCGTCACTGCCATTTTGTGGCTATGGGTGCCACCATCTTTAGGATGGAGTGATGGTTAATTTGCATATCACTCTTTTATTAAATAGGATATTTACTATATATAAGAACTAGTTTTCGATAGCATTTAAATCATTTATTATATAAAGAATCTTTCCATCATTTATACTTAAGAGAAACTTCAATACTCACTCAAAAGTCGAGCAAATCCGAAGTCACACAGCTTAATCACTGAATGTTTTGTGATGAGGATATTTTCTGGCTTCACATCTCTATGTATGCACTAGTTACAAAAACCGAACCAAAAAAGATTATTGAAGAGCGACTCTACTATGTGGAATCAATAAAACACATGAATGATGAACAAAAATAACTGAGAAATCATTTGAACTTCTCACTGGCCTTTTGGATAATAGGATGAATAATAAAACTGGCAAAACATAAGCATGAAATAAATCTAGTACCATACCTATCATAGCCTGAATCATCCTAAATTCCTGAAGGTTCCAAAGGTACCACAAAGGCACCCAGATAACTAAATTATAGTTAAGCTTTTTTTTTTTTTCAGTATAAGTATGTCTTATGTAGTATTTGGCATGTATATAATCTGGCAACCCTCCAGAAAGGAAAATGCTGAAAAGCTTGGAGAGGGCTTTGCTGGAGCCACAAGGTGGTGCATAAGCAAGATTCATAGTTCAGTTGTTTAACAGAACAGAACACAGTCCGCCTGGTAAACAGGACGAGCGCTGGGCCTGCCGAGATAAGCCGGGGAAGAGAAGGGCGGAACCACGAGCCTCCTGCGAGACCTCCCTTCCAGCATTGCCATTTGTCCTGACAAGATAAACAAGAGTGGGCCGCGCTCACCCTCTGCGAGTCGCTAGATGTCAGCTCCATACCACACACAAGCGTTCTCAGAGCTGCATCCACCCCACAGTTTAGACTCAAATCACCTGAGGTTTCCAAACCACAGCCGACATGGTTTAACAGGGAGATGTTCGAACAATGTTTAAGAATCTTCACATGATTTTCTTAATAAATACTTTTCTTGGCAAAGAACAAAACAACAATTTCATTAACAATTACATAAAAAAACAATTGGGTTAAAATGCTTTTCAGGGTTCCCAATAAATAATCTTGCCCTCTTCCGAGCTTGTTCCTCTCTGGAGAAGAATGTTGGCTCCTTCTGCAAGGAGAGACCCCCTTCGGCTGTGGCTGAACCCCTGGGGTATTCTTGACTTTCTAGCATCTGGAAAGAGGACAGAAGTTCTTCTCGGGCCTGGCCTAGCACTCTCTCCAAAAGACCTTCAGGGTGAGAGATTAGTGTCAATGTTTCCCCAAAGGGCATTCATTACTCTGGAAAACATTTGGGAAGACAATTTCTGAATTATTTTATTGCAATCTTCTATCTGGTTCTCAGCAATTAATGGCCTGAGATCCCTCCACTCTTTACCACTGGCTTCACATGTTACTATAAATGGGCATACCCGTGGATATCCTGGTGACAGATGGTCAGCAGGACTTGTAAGCAAGAATGTGCTCCTAGTCTGTTCTGGGAATTCTTTACAAGTTTCTACACCTCCCCCCATCAGCACATGGAGCTAAACAGTGTGGCCCGGGGCTCTCCAGGGAACTGTGATATGCACTGGTCCTCACTGTCTCTGATTTCCCCCACCAGGGCCTGCATGCAGTCTCTCTTGCTCCCCATTCTAAAACCTACTCTCAGGAAAGTGCTAAGCCTCACTCTCAGTAAATAGCAATATAAAGCACCCATGCTGCCTTAGCTGGTTTGGCTCAATAGATAGAGCATCGACCTGGGAACTGAAGGGTCCTGGGTTCAATTCCAATCAAGGGCACATTCATAAGTTGTGGGCTCCATCTCCAGTAAGGAGTGTGCAGGAGGCAGACTATCAATGATTCTCTCTCATCATTGATGTTTCTATCTCTTTCTCCCTCTCCCTTCCTCTCTGAAATCAATAAAATATGTTTTAAAATGAATAAATAAAGCATCCATGCTCCCCGCTATACATGCATTTTGACAAGGACCATAGCTTCAGTGAGTGAAGGCTCGGTAGGGCAAAGCACTCACTACTATCCTAGTTCCTCCATCTGGGAAAGCAGCGTCAGGGAAAGTCATTTAGATCAGCTTAAAAATGAGGAGTCAGGCCCACCAGCTAAACTGACCCCAGAAGCCAGTAGATCGACCTATTGCAGTCAGATTGCCCTTGTGACCAAAATGGAGCTCTAACATTGGAGTTGGCTTCGTGTGCAGGGGGCAGTGCTGTACTGGAAAGGCAGCAAGCTTCCAGCATCTGTGAGTCACAGCCTGGGTCCACTGCCTCGGCCAGGCCCTGCTGTGGCCGGGAGTGGCACAGGCTTCCATTGGGCTGGCTCATACCAGACCTGGCACTCATATCTTAGCAAAGCAGGCACTAGCATGGGGCCATTGTGTTTAGGACTCCATCTCCTGCAACTGCATGGGCAGGAGTCACGTGGGGTTCCTCTCCCTAATTTCAGAGCCTTCAGAAGGTAGCAGACCCATATAGACTCCAAGTAGATGGGATGCTACCTAAAATCTGAGTAGATTCTGATGAGCATCTTACCTAATAATAAACATGTAAATTGACTGTACCTCTGCTACGCCCACTGCCCATCAGAGTGAGTATGCATCTGCTCGAATTGGGATCCCTGGCATCAGGCCTAAAATGGCAGTTGGACATCCAGCAAGGGACCCCAATTCGAGCAGATGCAGGCTGAGTTAAGGGAATCCCCACTCCGTGCATGAATTTCATGCAACAGGCCTCTAGTAAGTCATAAAAATGCATCTTTTTTTAAAAATATATATTTTGTTGACAGAGAGGAAGGGAGAGTGATAGAAAGTCAGAAACATTGATCAGCCGCCTCCTGCACGCCCCACACTGGAGATGTGCCCGCAAGCAAGGTACATGCTCCCGACCGGAATCAAACCTGGGACCTTTCAGTCTGCAGGCCGACGCTCTATCCACTGAGCCAAACTGGTCTCAGCTAAAAATGCATCTTTTATGTGACCCGAACAAGAAGGGAATCACTGGGTTGGCATGTTTAGCCTCCACTTAGCCTAACCTGGCTTAAGAAGGTTTGGATGAAAAATTATACAGTGGTACCTCGAGATACAAGTGCCCTAACATACGAGATTTTTGAGATACGAGCCATCGAGCGAGCTATTTTTGTTTTGAAATACGAGCAACAGTTGAGATACGAGTAATCGCTCGGATCGGCCAGCTGCACAAGACCCACCAGTTTACTGTGACTCGAGCGTCTCATAGTTTCCCACGCCTCAAGGTTACGGAACAAATTAAACTCGTATCTCGAGGTACCACTGTATCCACAAAAGCACGACATAAACTTTGAACAAAGGTTCCGCCTCAGCTTAAGGGCAGCCTTCTGATTTTTTTTAAAGAGAGATCATGAAACTTACATTGTGTTTATGGCAAAAATTCACAGCTTGCAATGTCTGCCAAGTTATGCTCTTCACAAGATGCTCTGGTACCCTAGTGAAAATAAAGAAGCCGCATAAACATTCTTTAGTGTAGCCAGGGAATTCAGTTCAAAAAAGAAAAAGAAAAAAGTAAACTAAGAAAGACTTAAATAGTGCAAATTCCTAGGCTGCATAGAAAGTCATCTAACTCACTGACTCGTCATTCCACAGGCCTAACATAAAGAACATGTGACCAGCACACTGCTGAGCTCAGGGGACAGCAGGCGAACAATAATACCATCTCTCATCTGCAGCTACAGGCAGGGACCCTGAAGACCCACAGGCCTTCGAGTCTTTATGACCACTGGCCTCAAATACCTGTGACGCTACTGGAACCTGCCTCGTGACTGGAGCTCCGTTTCTATAAGACGCTTTTTGTTGCTGGGAAGGTAGTTAATATACAACATACAATATGTAGTTCATTTTTGCAAGTGGCCCCAAACTATTCATCTTCCCTGTGTGCACACGTGGCTTCTCCAGGCTCCCTGGGCAGGATGTTTCTTAAGATAATGAAGACTTTGCTGACGACAGGGAAGAGTTTTATACTGCATCCCATGTAACAAAAGTTAGCAATGATTAATAACTCACCTGGGCCCCTGATTCTTTCCCACACTGCCCCTCCCTGGGAGCTAGCTGCGTCCCCCTCTTACCTTTTGGCCTGTCCTCTTTCACAGCATCTAAACTTGATGCCACTGGTCCCCAGCCCTTCTCCTACTTTAAACTTATATAACAGGGCAACCAGTAGCTCCAGCAGGTCCCTTGGGAAAATTAGAAAAAAGCACTTCCCGGGTGAGATTTTTTTTTTTTAATTAGGCAATGAATGAAATAGACTACGGAAAGTGTACATTTATAATTCAGAGACCAGCTGAGCCTAGTGTTCTTATGAACCAAAGATTAAACAATGTTGCTGTGATCCTCTGCCAGAACTGAGATGTAAGCCAGGTGTGGCGGTGGGGGGACAAGCAGAGGTAAACCAAAGAATTTACATTATAATATGCAAAGCCCATAGATACGGACAATAAAGTGGTGAAGACCTGAGGGGGTGGGTAGGAAGGGGGAGGAGGGGGAGCCTGGGTGGAGGTGGGTTAAAGGAGGGAAATGGGAGACATCTGTAACATTGTCAACAATAATTTAAAAAAAAGAAGTAAGCCAGGGAGGAAACTCCCAAGTAGCTATGTTAAGGTGACCAAAACAAGTCACTTCCAGCCTCTGAGAGGGCTACAAGGTCATTGTTGTCACAAACCAGATGTTGAGGAAATCCTTTCAAGCAGATAGGAGGATGCTTCGACAGTGGGACACGTGCAAGAGGCCACTTCCAGGAAGACTGGCTGGGACCTTTCTACACCTGAACTATGTATGCCCCTGGCTTCGAGTAGCTTCTCTCCCAATTCTCTTCTTTATCCTTGTGGCATATCCACACAGATGCTAGAAAAACTCAGCTGTCTTAAGAAGGGAGCGTGGAGGACCAATCAGTTAACCCCAAAGTATCCTGAGGAGGCTCAGGAAGTAACAGCTAAGATCTCCGTGGAGGTGGGAGGGAAAGAGTGTGGACAAACCTGTTTGGGAAACAATTAAACCCCTAGGCCCCTTCCCCTGTTCTACTCCAAGAGGAAATTCTCCTCCCCCAGTCAGTGGAAGGCTGCTGTTTGTTTTCTGGGGAGGATAAAATCAAGTGCATTTGGTACACTTGAGAGACGGTGGATTAAAGCAGGGGATTGAATGACTGCAGACATAGGAAGTATATAATGTGGAGACTCCCCAGCCCCCTTCCTGCAGTAGGTCCTGAGAAAGCTGGCAGTCAGACTTCATTCTTTAGGCAGAATATTGGGAGACTTTTTTGGTGGGAGCTCAGGAGGGAGGATCCGAAGATTGGGGTTTCCCCAGCAAATGGTCCAGCCAGATAACCCCACCCTGACGTGCCGAGCTTCTGAGAGATCCCTACTCTAAACCATAGACATACAAGAAGAAGAAGAAGTAAGCCAGGGAGGAAACTTCTGGAAGTAGTAAATCCAATGTAGGGGAAGGTAGTGGAATTCCAAGCATGAGAGCAAAGGGAAGTCCCAGGAGGACGACCGGGTAACAGGCTTCGCGCACAAGCCAGGCAGAGGGATCCTATTTGCCCAAGAGAGTCTCAAATGAGAGAGCCAGAGAGCAAAACCAACAGAACAAGGGCCGCTCAAAAGAAACAGAAATGACGGAGAGTGAGGGGAACGTTAGAACAGCAGCACGGATATCCTCCAAGAAGATGGAAACAGGAAAGCTGCTGCATCCGTGAAACAGGAACAGGCACTGTAACCCCAGGGGCCGGGAGCCAGACCTCCAAACTACAGAAGGTCCTGGAAAGAGAAACCAGAGAGAACAAAGGCTAGGAAATCAGGAACAAAACATTAAAAAAACGTTTTTCCCCTCAGGCAGAAAGAATCCACCAAGTGCCTCAGTAATGGACACAAAAACAAGGCCTATGATTTTCAAAATTCAGGATGCAGTGAGTAAAGAGAAGTTTCTACAAGCTTCAGGACACAAAAAAGAAACAGAACTTCACAAAGAAGCAGAAAATAGAATGACAACAGATTCCTTAACAGCACTAGGAGATAGAAGGCACTTAAAAAATGCCTCCCAAATTGGACATCATGGTAAGCCATTCAGAGAAAGACAAGCACCATATGATTTCACTCATATGTGGAATTTGATGTACAAACTGAACTGCCAAGCAAAATAGAGAGAATCATTGCTAGAGAGCAGGCAGACAGCTTGAGATGGGGGGGGGGGGGGGCGTGTGTGTGTGTGTGTGTGTGTGTGTGTGTGTGTGTGTGTAATTAAATGACTGCAGGCATAAGAAGTATAGAATGCTGAAAGGACTCCTCCCACCCCCTTCCTCCCTCTCCCTCCTGCCCCCGGCAGGTTTTCACCACCTTATTGTCCCTGTCCATGGGCTATGCAATATGCATAACCCATGGACACAGAAGCAGTTAGGGGCTTAGGGGCAATCAGGCAGAGGCAGGTGAGCAGCTGGGAGCCAGCAGTCCTGGATTGTGAGAGGGATGTCTGACTGCCTGTTCAGTATGGATTGAAGGCAGGGTGGTGATGTCCTTCCGACCACTTATTGTGGGTTGGGAGCTGGGGAGGGACTGGGAGCTAGGGAGGGGGTGTCAGGATTGAGTAAAAAAAAACAAAAAAACAGAGAGAGAACTCATAGAGATGAACAATAGTGATTTTTGGGGATGGAGGGCGATGGGTGGAGGTAGAAGACTACATAAAAGGAATAAATAGTGATAGAAAAAATTAAATATTAAAAAATGCCTCCATATTTTTGAAGAAATATTATTTTTCACCAAAAACAAACAAAACAGAAATCAAGCATGAAGAGAAAATACTTTTAAAACATTCAAGGATAAGGTCTCAGTCTCTTTTTTAAAATTTGTTTTGTTGTTGAGAGTATTACAGATGTCCCCCATTTTCTCCCCTGTGCCCCACTCCACCCATCACCCCTGCCAGGCCTTCACCTGTCTGGTGTTGAGTCCATGGACTATGCATAGCCCATCTAATAAAAGACTAATATGCAAATTGACCATCATTCCAAGACACAAGATGGCTGCCCCATGTGGTCAAAGATCCTGCCCCCATGTGGACATAAGATGACCGCTACAAGATGGCCAGCAGGGGAGAGCAGTTGTGGGCATTTAGGGGTGACCAGGTCGGCAGAGGAGGACAGTTGGGAGAGACCCAGGCCTGCAGGAGAGGGCAGTTATGGGGAGTGGGAGGACCAGGCCTGCAGTGGAGGGCAGTTTGGGGGGGACCAGGCCTGCAGGGGAGGGAAGTTAGGGGCAATCGGGCCAGCCGGGAAGCAGTTAGGCATTGATCAGGCTGGCAAGGGAATGGTTAGGGGGTGATCAGACTGGCAGGCAGAAGTGGTTAGGGGCAATCAGGCAGAGGCAGGTAAACAGTTGGGAGCCAGCAGTCCTGGATTGTAAGAGGGATTTTTGATGGGTGGTCGGACATCCTTCAAGGGGTCCCAGATTGGAGAGGGCTCAGGCTGGGCTGAGGGATACCCCCTCCCCGTGCATGAATTTTGTGCACCAGGTCTCTAGTATACTTATACAGTGGTACCTCGAGATACAAGTGCCCTAACATACGAGATTTTTGAGATACGAGCTGTCGAGCGAGCGATTTTTGCTTTGAAATACGAGCAACATTTGAGATAGGAGTAATTGCGCGGATCAGCCAGCTGCACATGACCCACCAGTTTACTGCAACTAAAGTGTTTCATAGTTTCCCACGCCTCAAGGTTACGGAATGAATTAAACTCATATCTCAAGGTACCACTGTAAGTTCTTTGGTTAATCTCTTTTAACCTATTGGGAAGCCCCCTGGAGGATGCACTCCACCAAAAAGGTATAAACTATCAAGAAGATGACAGGACACAGAGAAAGCTAGAGACCTGGCACAAGAAGGGGCAGCCACAGGGACTTCTGGGAGGAGGTGAAGGGAAGTGACGGATGACAACTGCATTAAAGCAACCATGCAGAATGGAGCAGCATGACTCAAGAGCCAGGCATGTTGAGGGTTGTGCCCTCTGCCTTATACCATCTTAAACAAATATGAAAATATTTCACAAACAAACTTAAAAAGCTTTGGAAGTGTCTGGATTTCTGGCCAGACCCTTCAGCCTAAAGCAGACATTGTTAAAGCTGTAGCTTATGCTGGCAGGGTGAAGGAATTCACTCCACTTCATAGAGTGTGTTTCCCAACTGGTGGGAAATAGTGTTCATGGCTGAGGCCTGGGGCAGAGTGAGGCAGGGAAGGGGCCCAGGTCTCCCTCATTCTCTATTATCTCTAGGAGCCCCCTCGCTGACACCCCCTCCCCTTGCTGGATTCCAGCTCAAAGACAAGCTGTCATTTTACAGGAATCATGTATAAGCTCCACCTTAGCCTGTGAGGGAAGCAGTGTTTGAGCTTTTCCCTTGGCCCGGTTCTCCTCCCCCACGAGATTAGGCAGTGGGACTTTGAACAAACTATGTCCTCAATTCCTCTTCCTCATAAACCTGAGCCTCTTGGACTCCCAGCTGGCGGGGCAGGTCTCATGGGATTTGTTCTTCTGAGGATGCCAGCTCCCCAGAAATGCGGGTCTAGGCAGGGTAGGAGAAAATTGAGCAAGAACACTCGCTTTATTTCCTGTCCCAAGCCAAGGTGGGAGGGGCTCAGCAAGGTGTGTCTTCATTCCTTGGGTAGCCGGAAGTCTTCCTTGGGGTCTTCAGTCAGTTGCCTCACTGAGAGCTACAACTTCCTCTGAAGCCTACTGGGCTGTCACTCAGCTTAGCAAAAGTGCCTTCCTGGGAGGAAGGGCATGGGACCCACCTCCCACCTGCAGGACAAGGTGGAGGAGTAGTACACCCATGTGACCTCACCAGATGCTTCCTGTCTGCTTGGGAATTTTGTTTCACCCCAAGGGCCTAAGGGGATTCCAGCTGGAGGGGATCCAAGGGGATGGGATTTCTGTGTGACTGTGTTATCTTTTTAAAGGCTTGGCGATGGATGTGTTTGGTCAAAATAAGTAAGTAAACCCAGAAAGAGGAAGGCAGGAGGCCCAGGAAGTAGTAAATCCAACTGTAGGGAAAGGTAGTGGAATTCCAAGAATGAGAGCAAAGGGAAGTCCTAGGAGGACAACTGGGTAACAGGCTTCACGCACAAGCCAGGCAGAGGGAGAACAAAGTTCTAAAGGCAGGATGTCACCAAGAAAAAAGAAAAGAAAAGAAAAAAAAAAAGGAATGAATGATCATCTGATGTGATTATCCTGTAGAAAAGTATGTTAAGAGACTATTAGAAAGAGAGAGAAAAGTTAGCAATAGGGTTAAAGAATATTAAGCAAATTTAAAAAGGAAGGCAAATATTAATTTGCAGAAAAAGTATGAAAGGAAACCCTAGTATGGTAAAATGCTCAGCTATAAGTAATATTTACTTAAGCATAATAATGGAAACAGTGGATATTGAATTAATAAAATTTTAATGTAACTTTTTTGGGAGAATAGAAAAGGGAAACAGAAGGGACTATGGTGTAAGTGAAATTTTCCTCTATCATGAGATGACAGAAATGATGAAGAAAAAACATGGACCTCTTCCAGCATTCTCAACATAACAGCTGTTTCCACTACTGCTTTTCTCACATTTGTGACATTACAAGATGCCAAATAATCAAAGCTTCATTTCTACACACAAGACTGCAGCAAAGCTAGGGAAGAAAGGGTTGGCCAAGCTCCTGTAGAAATAATACATTCTTAGGAATTTATCCTATAGCACTATTTATGCAAGTAGTTGGTCACTGCAGAAAACTAGAAACAATCTAAATATTTATCAATGAGGGATTGAATAAAGAAATTATGGTATGTTTGTACAATGAAATTCTATATAGCCACTTTAAAAATATAGAAGTAAATATGTATAAATAAGGGGACAGCTCCAAAATATACTTGAAAAATCCAGAATAATATGTAGAGTATAATCTATTTAATATATATCCATAAGACAATTAAAAATAATTTTTCTGCCCTGGCTGGTATTTATCAGTGATTAGAGCATCAGCCATCCCATCAAAGGGTCAAGGGTTCTATTCCCAATCAAGGGCATGCATCTGAGTTGCAGCTTCAATCCCCAGTACTAGTTAGGACACATGTGGGAGGCAACCAGTCAGTGTCTCTCTCACATCAATGTTTCACTCTCCCTTTCTTGTCCTTCCTCCTTCTATTTCCTTCTCTCTAAAAATTAATGGAAAAAAAACAGCCTCAGATGCAGATTAACAACAACAA
>PVJN01032696.1:0-23974 GCA_004026805.1 Lasiurus borealis | reverse complement strand
GAGGCTGCGACTACAGAAAGGCTCGCCCACAGGCGGGCTCCCCAGGCTGCGCGGCACCTCCGAAGGGTCCGCACTGCCACCTACAGTCCCATCTTCCGCAGGCGGCCGGCCGCATCAGTCATCCATCAGCCGCCCTGACCCGAGGTGCCCTCACTTCTCAGGACCAACATACTAACCCAAACACTCAAATACAGGTTAGGGAAAGCATGTAGTAATAGCACATAGAAGCGAATGCTTGTTTTAATCACATTCTATTTCACAGTAAGGAAAAGCATATTGTCTCAAATGCCTCTTTTTTCTTCCAAGCCATCTGGGTTTCAGAATCTCCCACCTTTTATATAGAGGTAAAAACAAAGGGCCTGGGGACCTGTTCATTCCACATAGTTCTGGAGCACCTGCTGCATGTCAGGGTCTTAGCGGGGGCAGGCATTACCATCCTCCCTAATTTAACAGCAGGGGAACGGAGGTTAAGGGACAGTTTGGAAAGCTGGAAGAGCTGGGGGTCACACCTAGATGTCTGTCTCCCAAATGCAGGCTCTTCGCCACATCACATTGCGTAACCAAGTGTTGTATGAAGAGAGGGCGAGAGAAATTCTATTCTGACTGGGTAGGATTCCGGATGTACAAAGGATATTCTAGGCTAGGTGGCATTCAGTAAATAGTAATTGGTACTGCATTCCCAAGTATACTCTCTTAACAGACAAGGAGATAATTATCCCCATATACTTATTTGTTGCAAAATTTATTATGTTCATTTTTTTGGCAAAAAGTTTTTACTTATTCAGGAATCCTTGAAAACGTTCCCTTAGATTTGTCTCAGAATAACAGACAGCTGACTATACCCCATACCTAGGTGCCAAATATAGTAGACTCATTTACTAATCTTCCCTTCATATCTAAGAAAGTGTTAGCAAAAGCTTTCCTGAAATTCTTCGTTCTCTTCTCTGTACTTCCATAGTCCTTTTCTTTTAATTCACATACAGGACATCAGAACAAGTTTTGCAATATAATTGAGTCCATGTCAAGTTTCATCACTACAACAGTGGTTTCCAAAAAGAGTATTATTAATTAGCCCTAGAGGGCATTTTAGAATTATAGAGGTCTTTTTTTTTTTTTTTACTGTCAGAATGACAGCTAAGCATTACTGACACTTAATGGGCAGAACAACAGAAAAAACAGATAGCCTACAATGCTGAGACTATCCAATACATCAAAACATCCTTTTTTGGGAGCCAGAGTTTTCAGTATGGGAAGGAGATACAAATATGGACTAGAGAAAGGCAAGGAAGAACCCTATGGAGATATACTGGAATTGGAAATATTAGTGTGAACTGTTATTTAAAAAAATATATATATATATATATATATATATATGCATGGATGTGCACATCTGTATGCTTATGAGTTTACTAGAGGCTCCATGCACAGAATTCATGCACTGGGAAGGGGGGAATCCCTTCAGCCTGGCCTGTGCCCGCTCACAACCTGGGTGCCCATGGGGGATGTCTGACTGCCACAGAGGCAGACGAGGCTCCTGCCACTGCCGCTGCGCTCCCCAGCAGTGAATTCAGCTCCTGGTTGAGTTGCGCTCCCCCTGTGCGAATGCACTGACCATCAGGAGGCAGCTCCTGCGTTGAGCAGGATCAGGCCAAAACTGGCTCTCCAACATCTCCTGAGGGGTCCCAGATTGTGAGAGGGCACAGGCTAGGCCGAGGGACCCCAACAGTGCACAACTGGGGCTGAGGAGGGACACAGGGAGGCACACGGGAAGTTGGCCAGCTGAGGAGTGACCGTGAGAGGGCTCCAGGGCATATCTGGCCCATCTTACTCAATCCCAATCAGCCAGACCCCAGCAGCAAGCTACCCCTGGTAGTCAGTGCACATCATAGTGAGCAGTTGAGCAGCCTTAGCATATCATTAGCATATTACACTTTGATTGGTTAAACAGATGACCAGACACTTAGCATATTAGGCTTTTATTATAGAGGATATATACATATTTTCCACTGAATGGGCCAAGAAGCAAAAACTCCACAATGATAAGAGGACATCTAATATGCAGATCTTGGCTTCTAATACCCTTCTCTTTAAAAGGAACCAGGACACCTTGGAGAAAGAGTTGGAGAGGCCAGAGTAGGAGAGGTACAAGATGAGCTTAGAACATTGAGAGTCAGCTTGAAAGGCCTCCTACTAGCCAAATCTGGGACAAGAATGGTAATGAATCATTAAAAAGAAAACAAGAGAAATCCACAATCCAGAAGATCATATTGATAATGAAGAGATAAATATAATTCAAAGAAGAAATGGGAAAGTAGGGAGGGCTTATGCGCACAGTAGAATACTGAGTACTAAATAGTAAATGTGGAAGTATTACTGGAGTTGGAAAGCCATCATTTTGCAATTGTTGTAATAAAGACTGATTTAGGCAAGATTCCTCAATAGATGCAAAATCTAGGGGGAAATCTTTGCTAAACATGATATTTGTATATTAACATCTCTCCACAGATTGCCTATTAGTCATAATGGAGAAGAAGCGTAACTCTCCAGTGGGGAAATCAGACACACTTGACTAGGTGATCAAAATTAACAATGCCAGTGAAGGCAGGTCAACAACAGGTATCTCTAGATGTATCCTGAGAAGGACAAAATAATACTAACAATATTCTGACTGGGAAAGCATTATCTTGAATCTAATCATAAGGAAACCTCAGACAAACCCAAAAAGAAAACTAACCTATTTTAAAAAGGGACTGGCTTCTTTAAAAATGTCACGTCATATACACTAAAGCATTCAGGATAAAGAGCTGTAATATACATAAAAAAAAAAAAAAAACCTCTTCAAAAAGTAAAAAAAAAAATAAATAAAGTGTGCATACAGAGAATGAGAAAGCAAAAACAAATGGGTCAAAATAGTGACAATATGTAAATCTGGGTTAAGGGTCCGATGCTCTTTGTATTATTCTTATGATTTTTTTTTTGGTAAATTTCAAAGTATTTCCATATAAATAGTTAAAAATATTCGATCCACATATCATATATAACATGGCAAACATCCACACTATTAAAAATACCTGTCTATAATTAACAAAACTCCATTTTACTTATAAAAACAAAGTACTTTGGGGGGCATAAATTGAAAATAAGCTGAATTTTCCATAAATGCAACTACTAGATAAGTTGAGGAAAGACAGCACTTTGATTCATTAAGGACTTTACCAAGAATGGTTCACCATTTCGTGAATAAAGCTGTCAGCATCTATGATAATGCTATAATACCAAATGGTATTTGACTTTGCTAGCACACCACATCTGTAACCATCTGCATTTCTATCTGTGGTTCACAGTGATTCTACATTTCAGTGCAAACATGTAGTTACTAATTTCAGATTCTCCACAGCTCTATTTTGGCTGGCTCCTGTCTATACATCCAATGCCAAGTCTCACAAATCAACCCCTGCTCTCCAAGGTAGACAATATAGCTAGCTATAAAAGTATCCTGCCTGCTCAAATTATGGGAAGAACTCATAAACACAGAGTGACTTCCTTCTTATTTTCTTATTTAACATAGCCAAAAAGAAAGAGAGAGGGTGGAGGGAGGGAGGAAATTCTGGGGAAAATATTAGATCAGCACTGGAACTGATCCACAAATAACATTATCCCTATAAAACTATTACCAATCATCTGATGTTATCACAATGTTATCTATAAAATATATTATATATATGTAGCATGTAAATTTCTATAAAATGATCATAGGGTCAGTGATTTCTTTAGGCTTTGTTATTTTATAAAAGAAGGGCTGCTATTAGTGTAACATAAGAAACAGAAGCCTATAATAAAGAGCCTACTATTTTCCTTAAATGGTTTATATGAGATTATAACACTGCTTTCAAATCTATCTGTCATCTGGCAATGAAATAGAGGAGAGTAAAAAAGCTGTTTGAAGACCACAAGTTAAGAAATGATGATTAAAAAAAAAAAAGATGAAAGAGTCTGAGCAGGTTTGGCTCAGTAGGTAGAGCATCAGGTCCTGGGTCTGATTCTGGTCAAGGGCATATGCCAGGGTTGCAGGCTTGATCCTCAGTGTGGGGCATGCAGGAGGCAGCCAATCAATTTCTCTCTCACTATTGATGTTTCTCTCTCTCTCTCCCTCTCCCTTGGTCTCTGAAATCAATAAAAATATATTTTAAAAAAAGAAAACATAAAACAAAATTTTCTTTGCAGATAAGGTAAAACAAAGGCTGCAGAGCAACTAACTAACTATACAATACAAATGGACTAAAACAAAAAAGAATTGTTTACATAACTTAGGCAAGAAAGAAATAGCAAGATAACAAAAATTATTTTGCCATGTGTGAAGCAAAATTCTAATTCTTCTTACGAGCTAAAATGTACTAATCTGAATTGGGTTATCATAAAAGCATCATTTCATAATACATCATATGAACATATCATCATAAACATATGGAGTGACTGAAAATGACACACAAGTACATACCGAGGTGACAATCCTCTTTTTCTCTTGCTTCCCATTTCTGGCTGTCCACGTATGCTGCAGAAAGCAGACATCGTTTACCTGAGGAAAAAAGACAATTATCTCAACATTCATGATTTCACGACAGGTTCAGTTTATATGCCTGTTTCGTTAAACATATCTTTGTAATATGTTAAATTTACTATATTTAAAGATTTTAACATGATACTGTAATAAACATTTCAGTTCCTGATAAAATGCACTCAACCTCTAAGAAGTATAAGATATAGAAAACTAAAACAAAACAAAACAGAAAACTGAAAATTTATACAATAATGTTATGAGTAGAAATGCTGGTAATTTTGTTCCTATAACTTCAGGACTAGGAGCCATTTGTTTCCATTAAATTATAGCCAAGGTAAGCCCTAGAACCCTTTGGAACTGAAAACATTTGTTGAACTGTTGCTTAACTCTTTAATCATAATCATTAGTTGGTCCTCAAAACACTGCCATTATGACTTAGATTGCATATGTACCCTTATTTCACATAAAGCAAACAAAAATATCTTACCCAGTAAACCAGCACCCTAGTGGTAAATAAGAGAAACCAATAAGCCAAATTTCAGGTAACTCACAAACTGGCATAGCTGTATTCCCAATACCTAACACAGGGGCTGGCATATGTCAATGCTCAACAAATGAGCTCAAATGAAAACCTTTTGTTCTTCAAAGGACACTATCTAGAAAGTGAAAGGAAAACTCACAGAATGAGAAAACATTTGCAAATCATGTATCTGATAAGGGATTTGTATCCTGAATATAAAAATAATTCTTAATACTCAAAATTTCAAAAGACAACCCAACTGAAAATGGGCTAAGGATTTGAACAAATATTTCTAAAACAGGAAAAGTATGCACATACACACAAACATATATATATATATACATGCAAATGGCTAGCAAGTACATGAAAAGATGTTTAGTATCATTTGCTATTAGGGAAATGCAAAATATATTGAAATTCTACTTCATACTTAGTAAAGTGACTATAATAAAAAAAGGCAGATAGTAATAGTTGTTGATATAAATGTAGAAAAACTGGAACCTTTTACATTTCATGTGAAAATGTAAAGTAGTGCAGTCACTTTGGAAAAGTTTGTCAGTTTCTTAGAACATAAACATGAAATTACCATATAACCCAGCAATTCCACTCCTAAGTATATACCCAAGAGAAATGAAAGTGTGTACTCACACAAAAATTGGTATAAAAATGTTCACATTAATATTATTCGTAATAGCCATAAAGTGGAAACAATGCAAATATGTTGAATAGATACATAAAATGGTGGTGTATTCTTATAATGGGATATTATTTGGCAATAAAAAAGGAAATGAAGTAGATTCATGTCTACACCATGGATGGATCTCTACAACATAATGCTAAATGAAAAAGAAGCCAGTGACAAAAGACCAAAAATTATATAATTAGATTTATAGGAAAAGTCCATAATAGACAAATCTATAGAGACAGAAAGCAGATTAGTGGTTGCCTAGATTTGGAAGGTGGGGGGTGGGGGTGGTCAGGAAAACTTCAGAGAAGTTGGGGAGTAAATTACCGATTGTTTTATTTTGTTTTGTATTTAGAGGTGGTGAAAAGGTCCTAAATTGACTGTAATGATGTCTACAAGAGGGTGTTAAGTCTTTAGAGTGATGTGTGAAGGATACAAGGAGTGACATAAAGACTTGACTTGCCATTGCTCACTTTGAAGATATTTGAGAAAGGGACCATCAGCCAAGGAATGCAGATGGTTTTTTAAAACATAGAAAAGGTGTGGAAGCAGATTCTTCATCTCTTTCAACACTTTGATTTTAGCATAGCAAGACACCATGTCAGACTTTTAAACTATAGAATTGTAATATAATAATCTGCATTGTTCTAACCAGTGGTTGGCAAATTCAGTCAACAGAGCCGCAGTTTGCCGACCACTGTTCTAAGCCACCAAATTTGTGATAATTTGGTAACCTGATTATCTATCCTTCAGCCAGTCAATTTTTTACACAACCATTCTCTACCTTATTCACTATAAGAAGAAATACTTTTCCATTTAATTCTGAAAAAAATATATATCCAAAAGTTTAGAGAACACGGATGGGCTCTATCCCACACCTTAAGAAAGATATTCCATTTTCTCTAAGCCTTTAAAAGCAGATGTTCATATTTCTGAGATGCTTTATAAATGACACCATTGAAAGTTCTTTCCACCTCTGTATAGTAGTTGGAAGGTCTCTACATTAACACCGGAATCAAAGAATTTCTATAAAGTTGGACAGAACAATACATTTGCTGTGAGTTTATATAAAGTAGAACTATTTTCCATCTCTTATCCTGTAATGGTTCAAGATGTTTTGATGACTTAAAGTCAGGCTCCTTATCAGCATTTTCAAATCTGGAGTGGTCTGTAATGCACTACCCTACTTATTTATATTACTTGCCTACAGCCTCCATTTCCTAATTTCAAGACTCCTTTCATCTCTGGCCTAACCCAGTGCTTGTTTACTATAACTTTCTGCAATGATGGAAATGTTCAATTCTCAGCTGTTCCATACAGCAGTAACTGCCCACAGGTGTCCAGTGAACACTTAAACTGTAGTGAGTGTGACTAAGAAAATGAATTTTAAATTTTATTTTAATTTTCACTTATTTGAATAGCCATATGCAGCTAGTAGCTCCCACAATAGAACAGCACAGGTATAGAACCTATGGCAAGTTCACCAGTTCAAACTAAGACCAAAATGCTACCTGGAAATTCTCTCCCTTATCTCATCGCCATTCCCTTGTTAGAATGAATGATTGTCCCCAAACATTCTAAGCAACCACAATACCTTCTCTAATGGACCATCTAACGTCTGGTTTACATCGAAACATTAGCTAGCATAACTAAATATGCTTGTAAATAGCAACAACAGCTACAATAGTTTGAGATGCCAGGCACTATGCATAACCACTGTACCAAATGTGTGGCATTTCGTATTTCTACCAGCTAGGTCAACCGGTTCCTCCTCAGGCCAACTTTGTGATCTCAACCTTGATATTTAACGGCTGTTCTGAAGAAGCGTGAGCAGGAGTGTATGTGTTGCTTCTCTATAGGGGCTAGAGGAGGAATGGTGGAAAGAGGAGGAAATAGGCATTTGAAACATCGATTGGGGTTATCTTCACCATATAATCCTGTATACACTTGTCAGGATTTAGCGTCTGAAAATGTTAAAAAAAAAAATATTTCCCCAATGTCTTTATCAGCAGATCCATTCAACGGGTTTTGAGTGGGCTGCCACCCACTCGGATATCGAGGTGCTTTAGAAGTATCGATTCGCATTCATTCGTCTAAAGGTAGAAGACTCGCAAAGGAAGGTCAATCAAAAATCGCGTCCAAGGTCATCCGGTACAGGGAGATCGGTGCAATGAAAAAAAAAACACCAACTGAAAACCGGGGTTCTGGCCAAAGAGAGGTGGCGAAGGGAACGCTGGGACGCCCCTCCAAGGAAGCCTCAGCCGGGAGACAAGGTCCAGAGCCCCAGGGGTGGGCACATCCGGGCTTTTCAGGTTCGGCAGAAGGCAATCCCCCCTAACACACACAAACCCAGCAAGCCACCCGCAAAAGCGCTCACGGCCAGGCGTTCTCCCTTTTTACGCCTGTGGATGGGCAGACACTATTACTTTCCGGAAGGAAGAAGGGTCAGAAACCCGTCAGAAACCCTTCCTCCCCTTTCTGTGCTACCGCGCCTCCCAAAGGACTCCTCTAGCAGCCACACCCCTGAAGCATGTCCTCTTCTCTCCAAAGCCCATCGCTCCTTTCTCTCCAGGAACAAGAGTTCTCAGGGACCTAACGAAGCAGCCTGGCGCAGGCAGCGGCCACCAACCTGCCAGAGAGAGCTGGGGCAGAGGCACTCTCCGCGCCAGCAGCACCCCGTGCCGCACCATGGGGGCCGCCATCTTGGACTGTACCAAGGCGGACGCCGGCCGGCGGAGGGGGGGTGGTGTTGCCGGCGGAGGAAGGGGCGGGGCCCCAGTGACGCCGACGCCCCGCCCCCTCCCCGGCTCGCGCCGTTGGTATGGCCCCGGGACGGCATGGCTGTCGCACTCCGGCCTCCGACGCGAGCCGTCCTGCGGGGGCTGCGCTCCTTGGCGTACGCCGGGGTGGGGGGCTCTGGCTCCACCCGCTGCCGCTGCCCCCTCGGAGGTATCCGCGGGCCCGCGCCGTGAAGGAGGGGCGGCGGGGTAGGTAGGACCGGAGGGACCTTTCCACCGCCGCGGGCACCACGTTGGGAAAATAACAGCGCCGCGCTCACTCATTGGCCGGGAGGAGACGCGCGTGGCCTCGCGCGCGCGTGTGTGCCACGATGACCCCTGCGTGTCGTGGACACCCTTGTACCTGGGAACCAAAGGACAGCCGGGCCGGGGTCTTCCCCTCGGAGCGGGCGACGTGACCCCATCCTCCCTGGGGGGTGGCGCCCAGCAGAGTTAGGGAGCGGAGTCCCAGCTCTGCCGCTAACAACCTACCTGCAAGACCTGGAACAGGTTCCTGCATCTGTGCAATTAATTATCCCTTTAATAGCTTTGTGAACATGCATTTGAGAATGCCGATGAGAGTGATACAATTCGTAACACTTTGTATCGGGCGTTCTGGTGTTTTTGCAGTCATTCCTTTTCTTCCTGCAACACCCAGCGGCAGAGCACCCTTCTCTTCTCCGTTTACAGGGAGGAGACAGCCAGGATCTGATGTGCCGCCCGAGGTTGGCGGGAACGGGTAGGGGAGGGATTTGAACACCTGCAGCCCCACAGAGTTCCGCTGTCACCCTTTATATGGACGGGCTCTCCAGACAGCAATTAGTTATTGTTACCGCTTTAGGGCAGTGTCCAGAGCTCTTTTTGTGGTTGATTCTTTGGCCAAGCTCCAACGCCATGCACAGCCTGGCATCCTAAAGAAGTGGTGATGTTTCCCAAAGTCATCTTCTAAGTGGTGGCTAGTGATTTCTGATGTATCTTGAGGTTACTGAGAGTCCAAATGGGAGAGGCCACACTCCTCATTTCACAAATGACAGGACTGGGGATTCCAGTGGTCACACTATGGCTTTTTTCCACTGCACTGTACGCTTCCACCTAGATAAATCAAAACAAGATGTTCCTGTTTTGCATTTGAACAATAGCCTTTAGTTTGTTTGTTTTAAAATCCCCTTGTCCTTTAACCAGAAGGTGAAAGTCTATTTGTCTTTCAGATCCTAGATTCCTGCCATCTCATACCCATACACAATTAATCACTAGCTCCTTTTGCACACATAAACATAACTTGTCTTGCTGAGGATTTGCATTATCTGGTAGTTTGGAGATTTCCCCCTCTCCCCCACCAGGGTGACTGTTATATTTGTACCTATCTAGATGAATTATTTATACTAAGTGAATCAGTCATATTTGGGAAGTATAAAACAGTCAAAATGATATTACTCTTTTTCTTTAATTTTTAGCTAGAAGATATCTACTTACAGATAATATTGTGAAATTAAAAGAATTTCAGCAAAAGAAGGTGGCTATTGCCTACAGTCTTTCTGGTACCAAAGGTAATTGAATCTGTTTTGTTAATTCTTACATTGTTCTGTCATTCAGGTTTTCTTTTGTCTCTCCTTCAATGTCTCAGAAAAATTGAGATGATTTGTTCTTAGTTTCCTGGTCTACCCTCACATGCACCTTTCTTCTCATTCTCTACTACTGCAGAGTCTACAGCTCTCCTTTTATCCCTTCCCCCCAGGATCCCAGAGAAATACTAAAACCAGTCCTCCTGATCCATGCCACTCAAAGGTTCAGGGATCAGTAGCAACTGGGAGGTTGATTGGAATGCCAGATCTTAGGCCCTAGACGATTTGTATGCACAGTAAGGTCCGAGAAGAATTGCTCCAGATGCCTGCCTGGTGTTTAAACTTTTTGATGAACCCTTAGTAAAAAATACACTTTATGTTACATCTCCAGTATCCACATACATAACCATATATAAATGCAATAAAATGAAACAAAACAGTGCTATATGTGATGATGCATGTTCATATTTTCTCACCTGTGTTGGAGAAGTCAGTAGGGTAAAACAAAGATTTATTTTAAACATTAGCAAAATATTGACAATTCTTGAGTCTGGGTAATGGGCATATATGGGAGGTCAAACTACTTTTAGATAGTTTGAAAACTTTTATTATAAAAAGCTAAACATGCAACATCACCACATAGGATCTCTTCCTTTTCAGCATCTGAGAAATCTTGTTGCATTCTTTCCCCCTCTCCTGCACATTGAGTTTTTCCCAGTCCTTTAAATTCCTTTATAAGCACAGCAAGACTCCCCTCTCTTTTAATTACTCTTTTACTTTATTTCTTTCTTTTTTTTTCATTGTCTAAAGTTTTACATATGTTTCCTTTTTTCCCAATTGACCAACCCCGCCCCCCACCCTCTCCCAGCCATTCCCATACCCGGAAAGCCCCCACTGCCCCAGTGTTTGTATCCATTGGTTATGTTAATACGCATGCATACAAGTCTTTTAATTGCTCTCTAACCCCTCACCCCTACCATTTGTCTCTAGATCAATCTATTTTTACTCATCAAATTATGTTGATCATTATATCCCACATATAATGAGATCATGTGATATTTATCTTTCTCTGACTGGCTTATTTCGCTTAGCATGATGCTCTCCAGTTCCATCCATGTTGTTGCAAATGGTAAAAGTTCCTTCTTTTTTATAGCAGCGTAGTATTCCATTGTGTAGATGTACCACAGTTTTTTAATCTACTTCTCTGCTGATGGGCACTTAGGCTGTTTCCAAATCTTAGCTATTATAAGTTGTCACTGCTATGAACATAGATAGGTGTGCATGTATCCTTTTGGATTGAGGTTTCTGGTTTCTTGGGATCTTTTACTTTCTTTATTCACTTTTTAAAAATATATATATATTTCTTTATTGATTTCAGAGAGAATGGGAGAGAGAGAGAGAGAGAGAGAGAGAGAGGGAAATATCAATGATGAGAGAGAATCATTGATCAGCTGCCTCCTTCATGTCCTCTACTGGGGATCGAGCCTAGAACCCGGGTATATGCCCTTTGCCAGAATCGAACCTGGGCCCCTTCAGTCCACAAGCTTATTCTCTATCCAGTGAGCCAAACCTGCCAGGGCCTTCATTCACTTTTTTAGCTCTTCTTCCTTTACTGTCAACTGTTTAAGAGCATGTATTTAACACTTCTTGCTGCTCTTCACTCACAGTCCAGCCATCCCTCTGGAAATCAGTCTTCCTTCACTGCTCTGCTAATCATCTCTTTATATAAAAGCCTAATAGGCAAATTGTCCCCATGAGAGTTTGACTGGGAGATGGATTGCTCGCTATTATGTGCTCTGACCATCAGGGGGCAGCATGGAATGAAGGAATGCTCTGGCTGGCAGCCAGCAGCCGGGTAAGGGAGGCCCTATATCCCTCTTGTAGTCCGGGACCCCTCACTCCTTACCACCTGCCTGCTTGCTGCTCCTTACTCTTCGGCTTGCTGCTCCTTAGCGCTGCTGCGGAGGCAGGAGAGGCTCCCACCACCACAGCTGTGCTCACCAGCTGTGAGCCTGGCTTCTGTCTGAGTGGCTCCTCCTTTGGGAGCACACTGACCACCAGGAGCAGCTCCTATATATGAGCATCTGACCCTTGGTGTTCAGTGCACATCACAGTGACTGGTTGTTCTGGTCATTCCATAGTGGTCACTTAGGCTTTTATTATATAGAATAGTCAGTCATGTGTTATCTACTCCATCACTGTTTTCAGGTAACTTTCTATAAATATATCTTGTCTTTTTTTACTAGACTTTGCTCTTTCAGGGTAGGAACCATACCTCTGGTGTGTGAATGTGTGATAAGCACTTACATCTTGATTGATTCGTTTTAAAATACAAATTACATCTGTTGAAATTTTGGATTTTTAAGGTTTATTAAAAAGGACTAACAAGGCCCTAGCCAGTTTGGCTCAGTGGATAGAGCATCAGCCGTAGGATTGAAGGGTCCTGGGTTTGATTCCAGTCAAGGGCACATCCCTCACTTGCAGGCTTGATCCCTGGTCCTGGTCAGGAGCGCCTGCAGGAGGCATCCAATCCATGTGTCTCTCTCTCTCATCAACGTTTCTCTCTTTGTGTCTCCCCCTAAAAGTCAATGGAAAAAATATCCTCAAGTAAGGATTAACAAAAAAACAAAACAAAAAAGGATACTGAATTACAAGACGTAAAGTCATCCCATTGAAATCGTTTATAGAGATTGCTTAGAACTATTTAATAGAACAAATCCTCTTAACTCTAAGAAGAAATAGAAGGAATGAAATTAAAAACAATAATGCCTGTGATTGCTGGTAGTTACTCTCTGCTGTCTCTGTGCTAAATGTTTCGTGTATATTGTTTCAGGATAACCCAGTGAGGTAGGTGTCATGATTCTAACTTTACATACAAGGAATTAGACGAGAGTCACCCCATATCCTGCAAGTGGCAGAACCTAGATTTCAGTCCAGGTCCTTCTATCACTAAAACCTTTAACCGTTATGTGGTTCTGCAAGTAAAGATGGGAGGATCCACTACATCAGTGGTTGGGAAACTCATTAGTCAACAGAGCCAAATATCAACAGTACAACAATCGAAATTTCTTTTGAGAGCCAAATTTTCAAAACTTAAACTTCTTCTAATGCCACTTCTTCAAAATAGACTCGCCCAGGCTGTGGTATTTTGTGGAAGAGCCACACTCAAGGGGCCAAAGAGCCACAGTTTGCGACCATGGCACTACAGTATCTCAAACCCAGTGGGCCTTCTTTACTTGTAAATCCAGAGCAGTGTCTGCTTCAGCTTTCAGATCTTGCATTTTCAACGTATATTGTGCCACTTCTTTAAGCAGCATTCCTGCAAAGCTCTGAGCCTTAGAGCAAATCCTGTGGACTTTTCTTGGCAATTTCTATTAGTGAAAACAGCTCTGCCTTTTGGTGCGAATACAGTTCCTTCCTAATGCCAAGAAGCTGTGTTTCCTTTTAGGGTCTGATGGTCCCCACAGTTGATCAGACATAAGACAAGGGACAGAGACAGAGTATGATCATCTTGAAAAGAGTGACTTTTTATTTCCCCTATGCATTCTATAGTCCTGCAATATGTTAACAACTGAGTAGAGAGAGACCAGAGGAATGAAAGAGAGGTAAACATGGGCCAGATGAAAGAGACACAGAATCATGTGAGTCAACCACTGTGACATGTACAACCCTTTTCAGTTCACATTTTCCTTTCAGTTTTCCTGCTGGGTGTCCTGCCAATTACTGATTTAGATATCTTGATTACATTTTCTTTTTTTCCCCCTCTCATAGATACAGTTCTTTGGGCTAAACCTCTGGGATACTTTCATTCTAGTAAGGATTACCAGATATTAAAAAAAGTAGAAATCTAGTGCATGAAATTCGTGCACTGGTAGGGTCCCTAGTGGCTGCCTTCCCCCGGCTGGCCACTTCCCCCTGGTTGAACTCCCAGACAAACTTTTGGTTGAGGGGACAATTTGCGTACTACGCTTTTATTATATAGGATACATATTCTCGTGTTCCTGTTCCCAGAGATTCTGTGTTGGAAAGTCTTGAGTGAGGCCTGGGCTTTTCCCCTGTGACACAGATGCTTTGTGTCACACACCATCTCTGACACTACTAGAGGGGACCAGCCCATGATGGGAGCTGTGAGCTGTGAGCCACTCTCAGTGCCCCTTTGCAATGTGCCAGATTCTGGCTTACCTTCTCTCTCAGGTTAGATTGATAGTCTCAGTCAACCTCAGTAATAGTCACCCTACTGTGCTTTCTTCCAGAAACCTATTTGAGCAACTTGAAGGAGAAATTGACCCAGAACAAGCTCATCTTGAAGGAGGAGCTGAGAACCTTACTTCATTTATGTGAGTCCCGTGATGATGTGGAACTGGCTAAACATGTCATTTACAGGTGAGGCATTTCCTTAGAATTCTACCACCCTTTCTCTCTTCTGATTCTGTTCCATTTCCTGAGCAATTTCATCCACTTTCAAGGCATCATCTATACATGGATGATTGACAAATCTCTTGTCCAGATGTCTACTCTGAGCTCTAGACATTTATATTCATTTTTCTAGCAAACACTTATTGGATTCCTACTACATGCCAGGCGCTGGGGATAGAAAAACAGATAATACATGCCCAAGAAATCAGCAGCCTGTTCAGTAACTCCACTTACACATCCCTTCACATATAACTTATGCAAACTTCTTCCCTTGGCCTTGTTTTCTATTGCACTGACCAGTCTCTCAGGGCAGATCTGTGAGCCTCTTTCCCCTAATCTCATTTGTTTTCCTCCCTGACAGGATAAGGAATCCGACTGCTTCCTACGTTCCTGGTGTCTCTCATCTCTAGCCTTCCTTTCTCTATCCCTGTTCCCAGTGTCTCTCACGTAGATGACCAGTGGATTCCTAACTAGTCTCCCTTTTCCAGGCGTATTTCCAGGGGCCTATTCTGTGGTGTCTGATCCCTTGTCAGAGTTTCCCATGTCAGAAGGAGCTCACACAAAATCATAGTCTGCTGTGAAGAAATCCAGCAAAGGTTTTGCTTCCTTAGGAGAAAATATGGGCTTCATTTCAGAAATTAAGTTCATTGCTTCTTTTCACCATTCTTTAAAGATATATTTCTATACATGGGCCTGCATTTATATTATACATTTATAGGAATAAATATAAAGTATCCATATATAGAATACTGGAAGAATATATACCAAAAGTTAACTGTGGTTCTCTGGGAATTACACATTTTATATTTTTTGTCTGTCTAAAATGTGTACTTTTCTGATTTTTCCAACTTGTTTATAGTGGACATTAGCAAATGTTATTTTTAAAAAGGAAAATTAAAAAATAAGTACATAAAACACCAAAAAAGTAGAAAGAACAAATATATTCCAAGTTCTGCTGTTTCAGATGTCTCTAGCTGCATAACAAACCATGCCAGAACTGCGTGGTTTAAACAGCCATTATTTATTATTTCCCAGAGCTCTGTGGGTCAGGAATTGAGGCCCATCTCAGCTGGGTGGTTCTTTGTTGGCTAAAGTCACTTGCTCATCTGCAGGTCACTGGGCTGGGCTGAAGGGTCCAAGAAGGCTTCACCTGCATTTCCGATGCATCCGTGCTCTTCCATATGGCTCTCTCTCTCCTTGTACTGTCTCACCATTTGTGAGTCTCGCTTGAGCTGCACTAGCCCATGGTCAAGTGGAAGCTACAGGCCTTGTAGAGCTTCCCAGAAGTGGCACAGCTTCATTTCTGATGCAGTCTCTTTGTCAAAGCAAGTGTCCTGCCAGCCCAGATTCATGCGGAGGGGAAGGGTTCCACCTCTAGATGGATGGATGGAGCAGCTTGCTCCTGCAGGGAGAGGAGGAATTGATGGTGGCCATCTTTGGGCCTGTCTAACACGTCTAAGAAACCACTGTTAATATCTTGACATACTCTTCAGCCTTGAACAACACAAGACTTGGGGCACCGAAAATTCACATATGACTTAAGTTGTAAATTAACATCATGGATTTCCAACTGCAGATAGAAAATACATCCCTACCAATTATTTTCATACAAAGATATGATTTTGATAGGGTTTATTTTACATAGTTGTAATTATTACTGTGTATATGTATGTGTATATATATATATATATATATATATAATATTTTCTTATTTTCTAATTAATATTATAGCATAAGTGTTTTTGCTTGTTAATCATATGCTTAGGAATCATATTTTAATGGATATACCTTATTCCATTGTATGTTTTAATTAACTGTGCCCTTGCTGTTGAATGTCTAAGTGATTTCTAACTTTTCATCAGTATAAATAATGCCATGATTTATACTGGTGAAACTCTACACATAAAACTTTTCTTTATTTCCTTTTTGGGTTCAAAGGGAGTGAACTTTTTAAAGCTTGTCAGGATAACAAATTGCTAGGTATTTCCCTAAAGTTATTGTGGTTTATAATCACACTATACCAGCAAACCTAATTCTGTTTATGTTTAATGATTAAGTTAAAATCATTAAAAATAACAGTTGTAGGCTAAGTAAAGAAAATAACCTTATGTAGTTGAATCATTTAAGACACTCTGGATAGCTTTACTACCCAAAGCTATCAGATGTTTAAAAGAGAAATAAAGCAGGATAAAAATTTAAACACTCTTTCTACTCTGTTTTTCTTGTGAACATTCAAAGTATGACTCATCCTTCCTTTATTGATACTAATAATTCTCTGTTTAGTTGCTGCTCTTCACTCTACTTGTGGACAGCTGGGCAAGTGGGAAGAAGGGTGGGCCAGGGCCTAACCAATCTGTCCCCTCTCTTCTGAGACAGGTGGCCCTCGGCCCTGGAAGAAGTATAGGGAGTTGAAATATAATGTCTTTATTGGCCCAAAAGTGATGCGCAAGCTAACCCCATCCTAATAGTGATTATATTGGTTTATAGAGGGATTTTTAGATCCTCTAACTGGACTTTTAATTAGAATGAATACCATTGAAATTGAGAGAACTTTTCTTTTTGTTTTGTTTTGTTTTTAATCAGGCGTAAGTTTCTCGTGAGACTTTTTATTGAAATATATTGATTTTTAAAGATGTTTTCCTCAGCATGTTTTATATTTTATATGGAAGACTAGCTATATGCCAGCCATATTGCCTCATTTAATCCTCACAAAAACTCGAGTTCTCTTCTTAGCTCTGTTTTACAGATAAGGAAACTGGAGCTCACAGTGATTAATTAATCTGCTTATGGTTACACAGTTAATAAGTATGAGAGCTGGGATTTGAACTGTTATTTTGGAATAAGAGTCTAAAAATTCTTATTTATGACACTATATTGCCTTTTAACACCTTCCAGTTTTATTGAAGTATGATTGACAAAAATTGTATATATTTAAGATGTAGCAACTTGATGCTTTGATATAACTTAATTCTTAACCATTGTAATGAAGCGATGGATGTTTTTGTAGCTTCTATAATTGGAATTTGAAATGTATCTTTAAAAGTACACAATGCCATTCTATTTGGCAGTATATAAGCTTAGGAAGGACTATGACTTTCCTTGGTGATTTCAGCAGGTTAAAGAATATTCTGTTATTTGTTTTTAAATCTTTGTTGTTCAAAGGATTACATATGTCCCCACTTTTTCCCCCATTGACCCCTTCTAGCTTGTCCCTGCCCCTATACTTCCCTGCTGTCTGTGTCCATGGGTTATGCTTGCATGCATACAAGTTCTTTGGTTGATGAGTATTCTGTTTTTTAAAGTCAGAGCTGTCCCTGTGGTATTTGGGATTTGTGCACACAATGAATGAATCTTTCTAAAATCTGATTGACATGTAATCATGAGGCACTTGTTTTGTTACCAGATTGTCTTTTTAGTGTCTAAAGCACAAAGAGTTGGCTATTGAAAGTGAAGTGGTGCTAGTAGTTTGCAGAGCTGTGGTTCTAACTGGCAGGCTGGCCTCCGGAAGAAATCTCAAGCCACTCTCTTCGAAATTTGCCTTTTCCTAAATCTGAATTTTCAGCCCACATATACCTTTCCCAAGGTGAGGAAAACAGAGATTGGCATAAATTGTAAAATGCATCTGTGGGTTATCTGTCATCCTCGATGTAGGTGAAGCAGCCTTGACAGGGACAGAGCAGTACCCTACCCTTTCCCTTGCTCCTCTCTAGTTGGGCCTGTACAGAGACAGCGCATTCTGATAGACTCACAAATGCAAGACCCCTGCTGTTCTCTGCATAGGCTCCCACTCAGTTAGTCCTGTTGGTTGTTGCTAAAGTGAGAAGATGATTACAATGTACATTTTCCTCTTTTTTTCACTGGGTGAGTGGGCCCCCAACACACCTTGTTCATGTATTTGTTTCTTTATATACCTAGGGTATTTCTACACTCCAGGATTCCTCTGATTATCTTCAGCTCTGCAAGCTTCCCTTCCAGACTGTGAGAGGACCTCATTTTTTGTTGTGTCCCTAACACCTAGACAAGTGCATGTCTCGGTCTGTCAGTTCCTTTCCCTGCCTTCCATTTGGCTCATCGAATCATTTTTATTAACAGGTACTATGCAGAGAACAGAAATGTCACCTTGGGAGAGTATAAGTTTGGACCACTTTTCATGAGGTTGTGCTACGAGTTGGATCTTGAGGACTCTGCAGTGGAGCTCATCAAAGACCAGGTTATTGTCTTCTGATTGCCTTCCCTGCCAATGTGATTTCCTTGTCCTGAGGATAAGGTGTTGTTAATGTTAGAAAAAGCATCTATCTCCCATATACACATTTTTATTAGAAAAAGGTGGCTGGGCTGAATGAATAAGCTCTTCCTCGCATTTTTAAGGTTTCTTTGGAGTCAGTTCCTGTGAAGAGGTATAGGTATTTTTATACAGATGTGGAAGAGGTGTAAGTACAGATTGCAAGGTTTCTACCTACCTTGGATGTGTGTCCACCTGGGACTGACATCCTCCTTTTGAGGAGGTTTTGCTGCAGACAGTTTAAGACAGGTTGCCATTTAAACATTGCCTTTCCTGTCCTTCACCTGTGCTTCTCTCCTCTTTTTGTTCTTTATTTCTGGTTGAAAGACACATTGTAAAGGGCTTTTCCCTTTTTAAAATGCTTTCACATATGCCAATTTTCTTTTCCTAAAAACAATAATAGAATGATTATTTTTAAATTACTCATTGAATATTTACCATGTCCTCGGCTTAAGCACTTTATATGTTTCATCTGTTTCCTGTAATAGCTCTGGTGAGTGAGATGCTACTATTACTTATATTTTACAGATGAAGAAACTGGGACTCTGAGATAGTATAAATTTATCTATTGTCAGAAGCATTGGTTAAATTTTGGGCCTGGGGCTGGCCATCTGGGACATGTTAGTATTTTTAGGGATCGCCATAACTAAGTTGTCCTTCCGCCTCTTACTGTTTTTCCTATAAAGGGTTCTGTCCATGGTGGAGCTGTTAACTCTCGGCTTGTCCCTCTTTTAAGAATACCCATGCATTAGAAAGATGACCCTAGTATATTAGCAGAGAAAAGATGGTTTCAGAACAGTATGGAGTAGTGTAAGCCCATTTTATTCTAAAAGAAGAAATATATGTACAAATTTAAATTTCAGTGTATATATAGTAAAAATATGGAAGGAAAGATACTGAACTGCTGCTTATCTTTAGGGGATAAAAGTGTAGGAAATTCTCATTTTTTACTTTAAACAATTCTGTATTGTTTGAGATTTTACAATAAGCAGGTCTTAATGTTGTAATTAGAAGAAAACAAAAGTTTTACTATAATAAATCATAGCCATGAGTATAGTGACAAAAACAAACAGAAAGTGAATGTAAAGTTTTGCCTTTTTTTGTGTGTGACCTGTGTGTGAAACATTCATGAATGAGTGAGTTTCCTGGAGTGGGATAAACTGGATTCTAGTCAAATGACATAAAACCTAATCCTGCTTCCCCTCCCAGATCCCTGTGGTGTGGCCAGTGCGTTAGCCACTAGCCACATGTATCTTTGGGGCCCGTGGACTGTGGCTATATGTGTAAAAGTAGGTTTATAGTTGTTCATTTGGAAAATAATAATAATTATAATACAAGAATAAACTGGTTTGCGTACTCAGAACTGTAAATCTACTTTTGCCCCACCCTGTACATGTATTTTAGATATTTTGTATAAAAAGGAGAATGTAAAGTACTTTTTAATGATTTTTTTTTTTTTTAGTATTGATTACATGTTGAAATTATATTTTGGATTTAATGCATTAAATAACGTTACTAAAACTGATTTTACGTATTTTTTACTTTTTTAAATGAGGCCACTTGAAAATTTAGAATAACATGCATAGCTTGCACTTGTGGCTTGCAGTATTTTTCTTGGACCAGGCTGCTCTGATGGCTTCCCATCCCACTGAGAATAGAACTCAGACCCCTCATCATTCTCTAGCGGGCCCTTTACGGGATCTCATCTCCTGCCACCCCACCTTGCTCACTTCGTTCTGGACCTTGTTCTTCCCCAGACATGCCAAGCTCCTGGCCTGAGACTGGGACGCTCTACACCTGCATCACAGAGCCTTTCTCCTTTACTGCATCGAGGTCTCTTCTCAGAGAGCCTTCCCTGACTCCCTCCCATCACCTTCTCTACCCCTCTGTCCTGCTCCATTCTTTTTCATGGCTCCCGTTGATACTTTAAGTTAAGCTCCGCTAGGTGGGAAGCCCTGCCAGTGTCCAGGACAGGGTCTTGTGTATCATTTGTTGCTCTCAGCACCTAGACAGGAGCTGCACAGTGGGCTCTCAGGAAGGACAAACTGGAGCGGAGCATCCGGCGGCACATTTGAATAGCATGGTATTCAAGGCGCTGAGGGAAAAACATTAAGAACGTTTAAAAATGTTTTAGTGAATTCTTATTGTACACTAAGTAATAATTATAATGATTAAAGTGAATTATTTTAAAAAATGAATAATCAGCTCTGTTTTGTTTGCCAAAGAAGTTGCTTTAGACATTTCTGCCTTAGTCCTCAACTGTACTTCTAGCTGCCATTTCATGTTCTAACGCTGCCAACCCAGGTCCCAGGACCACCGCACCAGGGTTGATTGGCTTGTTTTTTTTTCTCCTAAACATGGCAGAACCATCGTTCGTGAAAATGTTTTTCACTGTATTTCTAAAGAGCTCTCTTACCAGACCTCTTGCCTCTTGTTAACTATACCCATTGCCAAAGGCATGATATCCAATAGAGTGGGAAGCTTGTAAATTTTTTTTGTAAAAGAAATCCTAGTGTATCAGAAACTTGTTAGAGAATTCAGGAGGCCCAGTGAGTAAGGTGTGCACAAAAATAAGTCCTGGACAGATGAAGTGCAGTAGAAGGATAGTAATCCCTTAATCGTTTTAAATTTTAAACAAACTGTATTGTTTTTCTTCATTAGCAATTACGAGGTTTCTTCTCAGACTCTACATCATTCAATATTTTGATGGACATGTTATTTATCAAAGGCAAATATAAAAGTAAGTATTATAATTTATGTTTGCTGAAACATTCTGCTCTCTTTGCCTGTAACCCATTAGAGAAAGCAATACAAAAATAAATTTAACATTCCTGATGAGTACCTGAATTAAAGAAACTTCATTCTTTATGTGTGAAAACATTGTTGCATCTTATGTCATGCCTTAAACTAAACACCACAGATTTTACTTATGCCGACATTATAATAGGTTTTTAAATATTAGTTCTTCCTGTGTTGTTAATTTAGAAATTTAGTTCATTGTTAAATGACTTTGATAAATAGCTCTTATGGTGCTAAATATACCTTTGAGTGGATGGTGCTGATTACAACTCTGCAGTAGAGGACTCTGCATTCACTTGACTGTACATAAGAGCCGGCCCTCTTCTGACTTTTGGCAGGTGCTTTGGAAGTATTGATTGAGATGAAAAACCAAAATGTGAAGTTCAACAAAGATACCTATGTCCTTGCTTTTGCAATTTGCTACAAACTGGTAAGATTATCTCCTATTAACCTTTAGAACATTGTGGATAGTGTTTGAAAAAGGATATATATTTTTTTTCTCTGCAGTAAAATTCAGTTCCTTGGAAATCAGTTTTCCATCTGGTGCAGATACTTCCATTTTAAATGTGTTCATTTTTAGAAAACTTAAGTTAGCCTGTCAGACAGTTTTATTATGGGAAAAGCAATTTCATTACTTTTACCCTTCCCTGGCACTTTTATAGATAGTGAAATAAGAAACAGTATGCTGGGCTCAAGCTCTGCTTTCGAGTGGTCTTGCTACAAGGCTCTTGCTGAACTCTGCTCGACCAGTCTTCTCTGTGGCCCTCTCCCATGGAAACTTCACATCCTTCATTGGCAAACTCAAGGGCTACTTTGTCCTCATCTTTGAATTTATCTGTACTCGCCTAAGTTGGAATCTCCTCCAACATCCCTAATGCTATGCTATTTGTCATGTATGTGACACTTGTAACACCGCCCACTGTTATACCACTAGAGCAGTGGTCGGCAAATTCATTAGTCAACAGAGCCAAATGTCAACAGTACAACGATTGAAATTTCTTTTGAGAGTCAAAATTTTTAAACTTAAATTTCTTCTAATGCCACTTCTTCAAAATAGACTCACCCAAACCATGGTATTTTGTGGAAGAGCCACACTCAAGGGGCCAAAGAGCCGCAGGTGGCTCTCGAGCCACAGTTTGCCAACCACACCACTAGAGTGTAAGCTCCTTAAGGCCTCTTGGTATGCCAGCACCTAATACCATGCCTGGTACACAACCAGTCTTTAATAAATGTATGTGACATTAAAATGACTCTTTAAGGAAAGCATGACTTATAAGTCCATATGTCACTACTGTATCAGGATTGTTTCTTACACAGAGAAACTGTTTCTTCATTATTTAATGAATGTATGAATGAACGATAACTGAATAGTACTTTGACTAAGATTCCATGCTTAACTATTGTCATTCCTGCCATTTAAACTCTGGGAACTTAGCAAAACCTTTTCATGTGAAAACAAAGCGACACCAGGCAAAGTAGAAGAAATGGGCCATTGGACTTCCCTGAAAGGTGAAACAGTATCAATTTTTCCAAAAAAGAGAGATAGTTGGGTTGCAGTGGAAAGAAAACTAACATGGAAATTGAGAAACTTGGAGTCTAGTCTCAGTTTTAGCATTAACTGTCTTTAAGCTGGTCACTTTCCTCATTTGTGAAATGAGGGGCTTGCGTTCAGGGGTCAGCAAACTTTGTAAAAGGCCAGATAATAAATATTTTAGGCCACATGTAGTCTCTGCCACATATTTTTTGTGTTTTTATAAACCTTAAAAGGGTAAAAAACATGTTAGCCATAGGCTGGATTTGGCCTGAGGGTCACCGTTTGCTGGCCCCTGGGTTTTCAGATGCTCCTTTCCACACACACCTTCCTGTGATCCTATGAAACAGAAGCCAGCAGAACTCACAGTGCGTGAGGGTCAGCTATTCTGCACTGTGACACTCAGTTTTCTGACCTTCTTAGAGAGGCCTCCCTGAGTGTATACTGAAGTGGGGGGGGATTTACTTCCAATACTGACGGAGGGCCAGAGGACTTTTCTCCCCTGTGCTGAGCCCGGGAATAACAAGTTTCACTCAGTGGAATCTGAGCTGAAAATCGAACTGCTCAGCCATTCCAAGTTCTAGGCCAGTTCTGGGAACTGTCCTCTCTCGTCAAGTTCAGGATTTACTGTAGGATTTGAGTTGCGAGTTGTGTCATGACAGTTGTACATAGATGCAAAGCTGATGCTGCTCTCATAACCTAGTCTACCTATAGTATGAACCAAGGAGAAGATTCTGCTTTCCCATTGATGTCTGCTGACTTGTGCTTCAGTCACATTCTTGGAGAGGTTTTTGTTTGTTTGTTTTTGTTCTTAAGTTTTTTGATTTTCTGGGATTCTTTCATG
>PVJN01032695.1:0-23974 GCA_004026805.1 Lasiurus borealis | reverse complement strand
TGGGGGCAGTTAGGGGTAATCAGGCTGGCAGGGTGCATTTGGGGGTGAGCAGGCTGGCAGACAGAGTGGTTAAGGGCAATCAGGCAGGCAGGCAGGCAGGTGAATGGCTGGAGCCATCAGTCCTGGATTGTGAGAGGGATAGCCAACTGCTGGTTTAGGCCCGATCCCTGTAAACTGGCAGTAAGACATCCAGACACCTTTTGAGGGATCCCAGATTGGAGAGGGTGCAGGCAGAGCTGAGGAACACTACCCCCCTCCCACCCATGTGCATGAATTTCGTGCACTAGGCCACTAATTTAAAAATAAAATGACTGGAAATGCAGGATGTTCAAACCAGTTTTGATAAACAATGTAAAAGTTTTAAAGTACTTCCTGAACTAATCAGACTCAGAACATAAGTGAGAGGTTATTTCTGGGTTGTTAAATTACAGGATAAAAACCTCATGAAAAGTGAGGGTTATCGTTTTTTATTGAATACCAGAGGCTTGGTGCACGAAATTCATGCACGGGAAGGGGATGTTCCTCAGCCCGCCTATGTCCTCTTGCAGTCCTGGACCCCTCTCTCCTTACTGCCCGCTTGCTTGCTGCTCCCTACCGCTCAGCTCGCTGCTCCTTAGTGCTGCTGTGAAGGCTCCCGCCACCCACCCTGTACTCACCAGCTGTGAGCCCAGCTTCTAGCTGAGTGGCGCTTCCCCTGTGGGAGCGCACTGACCACCAGGGGGCAGCTCCTATGTTGAGCATCTGCCCCTTGGTGGTCAGTTAATAACAACCAGTCATTGCACAGTTTGGTCGATTTGCATATTAGGGTTTTATTGTATAGGATAGGATATTAAATGTGAATTGTAAATGAAAAATAAAATTTAAAAAAGAACCAAATACAATTTTAGATCTGAAAAAAAAATTTTTTTTGAAAAATTTTTAATATATATATATTTTTTTAAATCTCACCTGAGGATGTGAGAGAGAAACATCCATGTGATGGAGAAATACCAGGAGGCTGCCTCAGCACCTGCTGGCCCATAGGATCTACCCTAAACCTAAGTATGTGCCCTAACTTAGAATCCACCAGGAAATCCTTTGGTGTACAGGTTGAGACTCCAGTGGAGACACCTGGCCAGGGTAGATCTTAAAAAGTTTTTTTTTTAAATGCACCTCCAGGCCCTGGTCGGTGTGGATCATGCACCAAAGGATCACGGCGTTGATTCTAGGTGAGGCCACATACACAGGCTGTGGGTTCCATCCCTGTCGGATTGCTTGGGCCACTGATTGATGTTTCTCTGTCTCTTTCCCTCTCCCTTCCTCTCTCTCTAGAATCAATGAAAAGAACATATCCTTGCTGCTCAGGAAGTGACCCGGGACCGTTGAGGTCCGTGTGCTCTAGGCCTTTGGCGGGAGCTGGGGTTCCATTGCTCGCATAGCCAACTCTGACCCCCACTATCCCTGCTCCTCCATCGAGGGCGATTCAACTGTGGCAGCTGCGTGGCCTCCGCCAGCGCACACATCCATGGGCAGCTCGCCCTCCCGCAGCTCGCCAGGCCTGGCTGCTCACAGTCACCCCGGGAGGCAGATTTCTGGGTTCCCAGGGAGAGCGGATCTGGGAGGGAAAGCACTTTGCTCTGCCTCCCTTCGGGGCTCCTGGGCCGGAGCGCGGAGCGCCTGTCCGGTGCCAGCTCAGAGGGGGAGCTGCCCCAGGCAGGGCCCTAGCTGGGTGCTGAGAAAATGAAACTGAGCCCTTCCTCCTTGAACCCCGTCATCTTTGGGGTAGAAAGGGACAGATGGAAGCCTCCGAAGCCTTCCTGGGCATCTCTAAGTGGAGATGTTATTTTTTTTTTTTCCAGTGAAAAGTTTGTGTAATCAATATTATGTAATCATTGCGATTACACAATAACCTGCATTGACTTATCTGCTGGGATGTTTGTGCTTTAGGGCATGTGAATGCATTTTATTTGTCGCAGCCTCACCTTCCCCTCCACCCGCCATGGTGCAGCATGAAGTCACGCCCACCGACTCCAGCTGGTCATTACACTCTAGCTGGTAATTACTGTGAAGGTGTCCTGGATAAATTTGCATATTCTTCCATTTTACATATATATGTAGATTACGTGCCAAGCAATGGTCTAGGGCTTTATATAACTCGTCTCATCTAAACTTCCCAGTGATCCTGGGCAAAAGGTCATATTACACCCTGTTTTATGGATGAGGAAGCTGAGTTGCTGTGTTAGTTTCCTAGGTCTGCCATAAAATACCACAAACCGGTGGCTTCATGTAGAAATGTGGTTCTGGAGGCCAGAAGTCCGAAATCAAGGTGAAAGCAAGACCCACCTCCCTCGGAAGGCTGTAGTAAGGATCCTTCCTGGTCTCTTTCAATTTTCGGTGGCTCCCTGCAGCATTCGTCCAGTCTTTGTCTCCATCTGCCCATGGCCTTCTCATTTTATAGGATACCAGTCATTGGACGGAGGGCCCACCCTAACTCCAGTATGACTTCCTCTCTACCTCCTCAACTAATTGTATCTGTAAAGATCCTATTCCCAGGTAGACATAAACTTTGGAGGACAGAATTCAACCCACTACACTCGCCTAAGTTCAAACAACTAGTAAATGGAAGAAGGGGATTCAAATCCAGTTGTAACATGCTTTCCTTGCACATTCAAGCTTTGTGTACCCAAGTGCCAGCTATTTCCAGACACCCACCGAGAGGGAGTCGCAGAGCACACAGAGTTCACTGAGGATCTCAAGACACGCTTCAGAGAAGAGTCTGTATTGCACTCCAGCAGTTCCGCCAGTAATCTGAAAAAGTGCTGCCTCCCCAGTTCTTTTCACTCTGGGGCCCGAGTCTCCTCAGCGTCTCTCTTGTCTGTTGGGCAAAGCAACTTGGCAAACACCTGGGTTACCTGAGTTTCCCTTATGGCGTTTCTTTCCCGGCAGAGACCTATGACAGCTTTATTACAGACGCATCCATGGCTCCTCTCAAATAAAGATTTCTCTGTGCTGTCACACATGTTCCTTTATTTAGAAAGAAAATGTATTTCAAATAATGCAGACATTTGCAAAGGAGAAGTCTCCCTCCGCTCCAATTCTGTTCCCCTCAAAAAGCCAATATAAATATAAACTGCGATTCCTGTAAGTTGAAAGAACACGTGAAGACCTGTAAAGTTGGTTAGCAGCCCCTGGGCTCCTGTCTCCACCATTCCTTCCTTGTCTGCTTCCAGACAGACTGTCCCACACAGGACCTTTGCTCCTTCTGCTCTGACCTAGATCAGCTATGATCAGTATTTTGTGAGGAACACCATCCTGAAAGAGGCCATCACCAAATTAATATTTTCTTGGTACAATTTAGAGCTGAGAGAGACCATTTAAGACAAGACTGTGAGGGGCTTTGAAATGAGATTGTAATAGACAACATATTTGGTATGTATGAATGAATCAAGTAATATTAAATGTCTCACTTTACTGAAAATCTGGGTCATTCAACTCTTGTCTCAGCAGAACTCTTTGTTTTCCCTGGATGCCTAGCAAAGTTTTTACATCAATTATGAGGTCAAAAGAAGAAGGCAAAGGCAGCTGAACCAATATCTGTTCTTAGGAAGCAGATATTGACCAAGAGAATTTGAGATGATTCTCCATTTCATTGCCTCCGGGAAAAAACACACACACACAGATTTACAAACTGAGGGAGAACGTTCAACACAGAAGGAAAGAAATGTCCTGACAACCTGTGTCGCTTGGCGGGTAGTAGCAAATGGAAACGATGTGGATGAGCGACTCCCCGAGAAGTCCCCTGGAGAGGGGGCCGTTAACATAGCTTAGTCCCAGATGCCTACACCAGCATGCACCACCGGGGTATACAAGAAGGCTGAGGTAACCTAAACGTGAGCTCCCCAAGGGCAGAAATCCCCTCCGTTTTATTTATTTTGTATATATTTTTTTTATTGATTTCAGAAAGGAAGGGAGAGACAGAAACATCAATGATGAGAGAGAATCACTGATTGGCTGGCTGCCTCCTGTAGGCCCCCACCGGGGATCAAGCCTGCAACCCAGGCATGTGCTCTGACTGGGAACCGAACCATAACCTCCTGGTTCGTAGGTCCATGCTCCATCACTGAGCCATTCCGGCTGGGCAGCCCATCGGTTTTCCATTTTCCACTGTCTCCACAGCAGCTAGCGCAGTTAGCACACAGTGAGTCCTCAAGAAAGCATTTTGAAAAAAGTAGTAACACGTGAGTAGCTCGAGAGCTCCTGGTAATGGAAACTGTTCTGTATCTGCACTATGGTGACCACACAAACCCATACCTGTGATAAAAACCACACAGAGCAAATCATGCAAATGAGTTCAGGTAAGACTGGTGACATCTGAATGAGGCTGGTGGGTGCATCCATGTCAACGTCCTGGCTGTGGTAATGTACTCCAGTCATGCAAGATGCTACCACTGGGGGAAACTGGGTGCAGGGTATATGAGATCTCTTTGTTATTTCTTACAACCGCATGTGGATCTATAATTATTTCCAAATAAAAATGACAGAAGAGGAGAAACAATCTCAGTTGCTGTTGCTAATCTAAAATCTAGAAGAGTGGAGGTTAAGATGGACTATGGCTCTGAAAAGCTGTACGCGGTTGAAGAGAGGCCACCGAGGGAGGGGGCACACTAACCAAAGAGACAGACACTTGTGTGGGCACTCAGGGGTGGAGCTCACCCGAGGGGGAGAAAAGAGGAGAAAGGGCTGTGGAATTACTGCCGCAGTTCAGTACTGTCTACCTGGTCAAGGCAGGGGAATGAATAGTGGGTCTCAAGACACAAAACCCATTAAGAAATAAATGTAAGACTGCATTAAAACAGGGAAGACTTGTAGCAGTAACACATGTTAAACAAGCTAAGAACCACCCCAGATCGCCAACTGGGTTTCATGATGCTCACCATCAGGGAGGCGAAAGATGATGATTCAAAATCTCAGATTTCCCCAAGAGGCAACTCCCCACATGTCTGTTTTTTAAAACATAATTTAATTTTCTTTATTTCAGAGAGGAAGGGAGAGAGAAACATCAACAATGAGAGAGAATCATTGATCGGTTGCTTCCTACACGGGGATTGTACCCACAACTCGGACTCGTGCCCCAAAGGGGAATAGAATCTTGAGGTCAAAGCTCAACCTCTGAGCCATGCCAGCCCAGACCCCCATGTTTGTTTTGATATTCCCTTACCCCACCTTGATGATGATTAGCAATAAAAACATTACAATTTAAGATGCCAAATAAGAGGGGGACTGGGATACAGTTTCCCACTTCAGTTTCCTTAGGAAGGAAACCAAGGAATGAAGAAAGTGCCGCTTTAAAGTTAAAACAGAAGGAAGGGAAAAAGAGAGGCAGCATGTTGCACTTCCACAATCTGCAGAGTTGAAGACTTCCTGAAATATCGATCAGACTCATGACTGTTTTCTCTGGAAAGAGGACAGACAGCTGCAATGCAGTCCCGGGAGACAGCGGAGAAAGGGAAGGGGGTTTGTTTGGTAGGCTGGAGTCCCAGATTTGCACGTATTGATTTGACACTAAAGTTTTAGTATCAAAGGGGAAAAAAGAATCCTAGAGGGGCTTTTACATGAAATATTTTTTTTCTTTACCCTCAAAAAAGAAGTAGTGTTTTAAAGGAATTTGCTTAAAAACAAGCATATAGTGTATCTGTTATCTGCCATGGTAAGCACTTTAAGAACCTAAACAAGAATAAGACAACTCCTGACCCTAACGGATCTATAAATTGTTACTGCTATTTTGGGACCATTTAAGAATTGTTTGAAACACAGCATTTCCTTTTCTGATGTAGGTCAATCACCAGCACTTCGTTTTCTGATGTAACTGAACCAATTAAGTTAAAATTACCGATATACAAATCTAAATAGATCTGCATCCCCCAAAAGAGTGTAGAGAATCAAATTCATCTCAATATGGGATCTATTCACCCAATCCTCTGAACCTGGGTAGAAAAAAAAATTCGATTCTGTTAAATGGTCCCTAAAGTCAAAGAGAAGGCACATACTAGACAGGATTTGTGCAATAATTTTACTGCATAAGAAATCAGAGATTGCATAAATCATTAGGTCAACAACATACATAGAAGAATGAAACAAAACAAACATGATTATTCTGAGCAAATACAATAAAAAAAATAATCCAAAAATAACACAAACTCCCCAAATGTGGCTTCTTTTCAGAGAAAATACATATCTTGCTTTTTCTGAATATAGTGATGACTGGGATTCCCTTAAGCCAGATGGTAAACTGCTTTACAGCTAAAAACATTACAAAAAAAGCAACTTACATAGATGTGTAGCCCTCTTAATACTGGATATAACAAATAAAGACACCAGGCTGCCCGCTTTTGCCTACAGCATAGCTTGGATGTTTTTATTAATAGTAACAACTCATGTAGAAGGCTACATAATTTCTTGTTATGAAACTACAGGAGTTGGAGAATCCAAAAAATATTGCAGGAGTGAACTTCTTCCTATGAAGGAAAAAGTATATAAATGTACTACATGTTAACATTTCCATTCTTCAATTATTTGCCCTGTTCAAAACATAAAAGTAGACATAAATATTTCCTTACATAGGAAGTTCATACTATATAATTAAAAAAAAAAGATTTAGGAACCCCCAAAACGTATTTCACCCTTTGTTGTCATTAAATAAAATGCCTAATATACAGACACATTTGATATTTATATAAATTGTAGGAATCAGCTTGTCATTTCCTGTTCACAGCCGATGTTTAATAAGTGCTAGTCTACACAACACCGTTCACATCCGAAAGGCAGGGTTAATTCTCATATAAGTTGCTCCAGATAATATTTTTCTCTTTTTTTCTTTTTAACTAAAAAAAGATTTCATTCTGGAAATTTTGGGATTTATATTTGAATGGTCTGAAAAAATACAACTTCAATGCAAAAACCACATTGCGTATTCAAGAGTATACTGCTGGTGCTGTCATCTTTTTGCATGTCTTTGTTTTCATAGGAAGAAAACCGAATAAGAAGAACATGTAAGATTTTTAGATGTTTCAACATAACCACATAATATTAGTGATATGCCTCATGCACACAAACACACGCCAAATGGAAGAAAAAGGATCAGACATCTTTCTTTTGCATTTGTTCCAGCTTTCGTCGTAGGAGACCGTAATTCTCTTTAGTTCCTGGTGCCGTGGGGTCAAGCTGCAGAGAGATTTCATAGTGTTTTTTGGCCAAGTCTAGATGCCCCCAACGATGATAGAGCACAGCTGAAATAGCAAGAGATGCGTTTCATTGGGAACGCTCTGAATAACTCGCAGTGTTCCCAACTACCTCTACAAAGAAATATTAAAGAGCCTCTGAAACTTCTTTCAAAAATCAGTGTTTAAAATAATATTGCTTGTACTACAAACTTTATTTATTGTAATCACACTCCCCTGTGATTTTCCGTTGAAACACCCACACAGTCAGTCCTGGAGGTCTTCGTATCATTAGGCATGAGCCATCTCCCTACAGCAGTGGTCGGCAAACAACGGCTTTCGAGCCACGTGCCGAGGTTTGCTGCTCTGTTGACTAGTGAGTTTGCCAACCACTGACCCAGAGTTTCGATTCCAATAATTACAGGCTGTTGTTCCTTGTGATAAAGCCCCTATCCCAGTGTTGGCAAACTCATTAGTCAACAGAGCGGCAAATCACAGCTCGAGAGCTGCAAGTGGCTCGCAAGCTGCAGTTTGCAGACCACTTCCCTACAACATTATTACATAAAAAGTAAAAGGAAGAGTGCCTTAAGTTTCTCAATCCGGCCATGAAATTTCCAGGAAGCCAGGCTGAATAGCTAGGGAGGGACTCCCTCAACGCTCAGAGCCCTATTTACTTTATATAAAGATCCACTCTGCGCACCCCCTCCCCCGCCCGTCCCCCATGCAAATACAGTGGTACCTCGAGATACGAGTTTAATTCGTTCTGTAACCTTGAGGCGTGGGAAACTATGAGACACTCGAGTCGTGGGTCGTGTGCAGCCGGCCAATCTGCGCGATTACTCCTATCTCAAATGTTGCTCATATTTCAAAGCAAAAATCACTCCCTCGAAGGTTTGTATCTCAAAAATCTCATATGTTAGGGAACTCGTATCTCGAGGTACCATTGTAATAGCTTGTTTGTTGCCAGTTGAAAATAAAGGAACTCTCATCAAGGTCTGACCCTAGAGTGATAGTTAATGTAAATCTAATTGTTAGAATGGCAAGCTTCTGAAGATTGTAATGATTTTGTAGGTAAAACCAACTTGCTAGATGGGCAGAAGAGCAACTATGCATGACTATAGAGTCTAGGGAACAAATTTGGTGAAAAAAATAGTCACATGATTGAGCATTTAAACATCAACCTACTGTGATCTAAAAAATCTTATTGAGATGTATAATGGAAGAAAGGCATTCTAGGGAACAAATCTTTGCAAATGCATTTCTAGCTAAGGCAAAGGAGAATGTAAGAAAGTGGAGCACAGGCTAGAATGGAAGGTCCACTATGCAAGACCTGTACGTTAGACAGCAAAATCCCACAGCGCATCTATTTAACATTCCTAAAATCCTTCACATAAAGAAAGAGAATCTGAGTTTCATCATCAGAGTGAATGATTTTGGGGACTGTTCTGGTCATATAATTAAGATCTGTAAATATGATTATTATTTACCTCCCATTATATCTAATAAAAGAGTAATATGCCAATTGACCATCACTCCAACACACAAGATGGCTGCTCCATGTGGACATGAGACAGCTGCCATAAGATGGCCTGCAGAGGAGGACAGTTGGGAGTGCCAGGCCTGTGGAGGAGGGCAGTTGGGGGTTCCAGGCCTGCAGGGGAGGAGAGTTGGGGGGATCAGACCTGCAGGGAGGGCAGTTAGGGGCAATCAGGCCAGCAGCCGAACAGTTAGGCATCTATCAGGCTGGCAGGAGAGTGCTTAAAGGGTGATCAGGCTGGCAGGTAAGTGAGTAGTTGGGAGCCAGCAGGCCTGGACTGTGACAAGGATGTCTGACTGCCCATTTAGGCCCGATCCCATCAGGTCCCAGATTGGAGAGGGTGCAGGCTCACCTAGAGACACACACACCCCCATGCACAAATTTCATGCACCAGGCCTCTAGCTTTATATAATGACTTCTTAAAATACACACACACACACACACACACACACACACACATTTTGAAAGGATGATGCAGGCTAGATTTGAAAAAACTACTCTTCCAATATCAGTTTTACAGAAATACACCCATTTCATCAAAATTACACAGACTTCCCATATGATTCAAATTGAAAAATTTCCTTACCCAAATTGCCATGGTAACTTGCACTATTTGGATGAGCTTTAATTGCTTTGAGGAATAACGCTTCAGATTCCTACAAAATGAAATACATAAAAAGGTAATGCACACAATACAAAACCAGTGCACAGTTTTATTGCCTATGGTTTTCGAACCCTTAACGTGCTGTCTTGGTACCACTTCATCCTTCTTCCAGGGACACTGGGAAGCCCAGCACAGCCACACCCTGTTGAGAAGAGGCTTGAAAGGACCATCGGAGAAGCGTGTGACAGGGCAAAGGTGACAGGGTCATAGTGAGTGCAGTGGGAGCAATGGAAAGCGATGGTGGCTGAAGAGAGAAAATGTATATGCTAATGAGCTCTGCCACCTGCCTTCATGAAGTGGCAGGAATTCTGTGACGTCAGGTGAGGAGCTCCGCTCAGGGTGCAGTGGAGGGCAAGTGAAGGTCAAAAGACTGAAAAGGGCTGGACTGTGGAAGACACCTACGAAAGTGCCATTTTCTTTTCTTTTGAAAGTGTCATTTTCAGTCAGCATCAAGGAACTCATTTCCAGGGGACTCAAGGCAGGAGTTGGGGCTCTTTGAATCTCCCCCAACAGCCCCTTCAGCTGGAAAAAATGAGCAGAGAGAATGAGGGAGAGGCAGCCGCCCGTCACCTCAGCCATCGCAGTATTGCCTAGGACCATGACCAAATGGCCCCGATGGGCGTGAACTGATCTTTCTATAGATTTGCATTTCTCTCACACAGAACTCACTTCCAAATGGGGTCAAAAGCAGCACGGCCGAGTGTTTGCTTCCCTGATCATTACTGGCCGTGGCTGGCTGGCTGGCTGGTCCCCTTCTACCCAAGTGTGGAGAAAGAAAGATGCCCTATGGTCCTCACTGACACCTGCTGGGGACAGCTATTCCCACCACCTACCTCCTATTCCTGAAGGGCCCTGTGCGCTCTTGTCAGTTTGGGGACAGGTCTGCTCCTTCTATCTGTGCCCTGGGCGGGTTTTCCCAGGTGGGCTGCCCGGACCTAGCACTGCAGGACCTAAAAGTGCTAGGACCTAAAGTGTAAGCAGTCTAGTTTCCTTGCTCTGTGATGGCCTGTGGCACTTCCCAGGCTGTGGAAGTGTGTGGATGCTTAGGGACCCAGGTAACATGCTGATTGACTTATGCCAAGGAATAAATAAATAAACTCACATTTAAAAAAAAAAAATCAGGGGTATTTTTTTCATCCACAGAAAGGGAAAAGAGTATTATTTTCTGAAGTGCATTAGACAAGATGTACTTAACAAAGGTTTGGGGCAACATGTGAGACAGAAAGGCCTTACAAAGGAATAGGCGAGGGTCTTTATGTCTAGGGGGAGCGGACAGGGCAGTCAGAAGTCAGTTCAGCCACAATGGCTGGCAGGGCAGCACCCTTAAACGACGGACAGAGCTTCACAAGGGACATCCTGGAGCCGGCTCCAACCAGGGCCTGATGCAGGCAGTCCGGAGTGAAGACGAAACCACAAGTCACACAGGGAGTGAGCAGTTCCCTCTAATTTGCCTTCCTTTCTTCCCATTCGTCCCACACAAAAGTCTCTGTCTGGTGGTGACTTGGGGGACACAAACTCAACCTCTGCTATTCTTCCTTTGAAGCTAAAAGAAGGCAAACCTCAGGATCAGAGCCCTGGCCAGCAACAGTCCCTACCTGAGATTTAGAAAAATTATTTTATTTTCAGCTACCTTGTATTTATAGCAATACCATGTTTCCACTTTAATACATTTATCTGTGTTAAAGATTTAAAAAAAGATAATTAAGTAAATAATTAAAAAAAGTAATATGTAGATGTGGCCAAAGAAATTCATGAAAATGTGGCATAAATGTCTGGAATTGGGGGAAACTGCTCTGTAAACATAATCTGTGGAAGAGGCAATATAGAAAGAGGAATTAGCTCAAGAGACAATATGTTAAGCACTAAAATATTATTCTTATATTTTTGCTGGGCCACATTAGCCATAAATTGGAAATTAAATCGCAATAAGTAATATCAAATCTAATTGGCTTTAAATGATCCTTAGAATTTCATTTAATAATCATTGAGCTAAAATGACTGTATATACTAGTGTGTATATATATATATATGTATGTATGTATATATATATATATATATATATATATATATATATATATATGTGTGTATATACATATATATATAAATATACCCCATTCAATAGCTATAAATTACCTTCTTATGCATTTTTTCCCATCACCATTTCTATTGTACAGATGAGTAAACTAAGGACTGGTTAAGTGACTGCTGTTAGATAAAAAGGGCTGCTCGCATAAACAGATGTCCTGTAATCACAGGGGTATAATAACGGGAACACTCACTCTGCACATCAAAGTCTCAACAGAGATTCTGGAAACTTAAATCTTTCAGAGCCAAATGGGAGACACATTCAGCCATTTCACAATTACCACTGGGGCTCTTAATAAATGCCCATTAGCACACTGGGCAGCAATGGAGATGGAAAAATAGGACTGAAGACTCCGACCTTAAAAAGGCTCCATGCTGCTGAGATTAGTTTGGCTCAGTGGATAGAGCGTCGGCTTGCGGACTGAAAGGTCCCAGGTTCGATTCCAGTCGGGGGCATGTACCTTGCTTTCGGGCACATCTCCACTGTGGGGCGTGCAGGAGGCGGCTGATTGATGTCTCTCTCTCATCGATGTTTCTGACTTTCTATCTCTCTCTCCCTTCCTCTCTATAAAAAATCAATAAAATATATATATTAAAAAAAGGCTCCATGCTCACTAAAGAGATTCATCAAAAGTTCAGGAGAATCTAAAGCAGCAAAAGCTTAGGTGGAAAGGGAGTTGCACGGGCAGCAGACATCTGCCGCGCTGGGGACCATGCCGAGCTGGAGACCAGGCCCAGTGAGTCCCACCTTGGCCTCCTCTCCAGAGTTGCCCACCTGGGGCTCTGCAGGAACAGGTTGCAATGGCTGACCAATAGCAACAGGTGTCATTTCTGTGGGAGAAAACTCTGAACAGTGGTTTAAAATTCCAAATCTTAAATTTAAAAAAATGTATGAAGGCAGGGTGTAGTGGCTGATGCACGGCTCATAGTGTACCACCGCATCCCTCGTTTGGGCAGCTCCTGAACAGTTCACAGGAAGCCCCTTAGTTCAGATTTCATCTTCTGTTTCCTCACTTCAGCTGAATCTTGAAGACTCGCTGTAGGTGGTCCCTGGACACCCCCAAGATGCCCCCGGCTGACACAGATGGCTGGAAAGGTCTTCAGCACACCTTTTCGGATTCACAGTCTACTATTGGCCAACCCAGTCAGATAGAACCCGGATACCCAATTATCTTGGGTTTTTCATTGGTCAGGAATTTCTAGGGCTTTGCAGATGACCTATAACTTAACTCTTGATGAGGAAACACTTGGAAGCAGCAAGAACCAGTCCTGCATTCTCCAAGGGCTGTTATTTCCTTTAGTGTGGAAGATGTCACCCACATCTAAACCCAGAGATCCAGCCCCACTGCAAGGGGCTGACTCACAGCTTCTCAATAGGGTGAGGCTGGGGCATCTGCTAAGATGCATCTCTTCTTGGGCTTCTCCTCCCTGCCCACATTTGAGCAACGGTGGTGAATTCTGATGACAAAGAACACAAGTGTCACCCTGAAAATCCTTTTTTGGGACAACTTCTCCAGGAAGCAAATTGACCAAGCCATACTGGTGTACTGCTACCCCTGTTTGGGTCTAATTCCGAATTTAACTGGGCCCAAGTTAACATTTATGGTTTCTGTCAGAGGCTGGCATTAATGGCAAGAAATCACGGCCTGCGGTTTACACACACCTTGTATTTCTGGGACTTTCCCAGTACGTTTGCCAACGAGAACATCAGAGAGTGATCATTAGGTATTAATTCCAGCGCCTCTCTTCCAACAGCTTCAGCTTGGGCTAAATTACCTAGGAGTAAAAAAAGGAAAAACATATACTAGCATTTTGGTCTCTAATTGGATTTATGTTCATTAGACTCAATGATTATGAATAAACTACTTAAGAAAATCGATGTAAATGTGTAACACACACACACACACACACACAATCCTATCAGTTGCAAAGCCAATGCAGCCCAGTGCCATTCTGATGTAATAAAGAAACAGCTTTTGATTAAATTTTGTATGAAACCTAATTTTAATTTTCTCCCAGATACCAATTATATCCCAATCAGAGGAAACAAGTCTGCGGTATAAGAACATCACAGAAACACTTTAATAACGGGATATGTATCATACTAAAGGATATGCTCTATGGCTTCATTAGAAACAATGAGTATCTCTTACCCACACTGATTAGATGGCCTACTCACTGGCTTCAGAGTCTGCCAAATGAAAAACTACCCTTTCTTATGAGGCGCTTGAATTTTTAAAACTAGAGGAGCAGAGTGTCTCCTAGTGGTTCAAGTCTGCCAAGGGCTAAGGAACTAGATCATCAAGACTGTTATTAGCATTAGCTTATCTAATAAAAAACTAATATGCAAATTGACCGTACCTCTGCTACACTCACAAGCCACACCCACCAGTCAATCAGAGTGAGTATGGAAATTAACCCAACCAAGATGGCTACGGCCACAGAGAGAGCAGGAGGAAGGCTTGGGTTGCCCCTGGTGATGGAGGAAGCCAAGCTTTCCACAAACCCTGGCTGGCCCAGGCCTCTTCTTAAGGCAACGAAGTTTCAATGGCTGTCGCCACTGAGGGAGGCTTGGGTTGCCCCTGGCAATGGAGGGACCCAAGCTTTCCACACACCCTGGCCTGCCCAGGCCTCCACTGAAAGCAACAAAGTTTCAATGGCTGTGCGAGCAGAAGGCCTCGTTCAGCTCCAGGCTACCAAGTTTCAATTGTAGAAGATAAATAAATCCCAGATGCCAGGGCTTCCACTTGGGTCGCCAAGGGGTGTGGCCAGCCTGCAAACTACCACAGGCCCCTCACCCAGGCCACCCCACACCCAAAGAGAACACCCCACCCTGATCCAGGACACCTTAGGGCAAACCAGCTGGCCCCTACCCATGCACCAGGCCTCTATCCTATCTAATAAAAGAGTAATATGCAGATTGACCATCACTCCAACACACAAGATAACTGTCCCCATGTGGTCAAAAGATCCTGGCCACATGTGAACACAAGATGGCCCCCACTGGAGGGCAATTGGCAGGGACCAGGTCTGCAAGGGAGGGCAGTTGTGGGCAATCAGGCTAGCAGGGAGAGCAGTTGGGAGGGACTAGGCCTGCAAGGGAGGGCAGTTGGGGTGATCAAGCCTATAAGGGAGGGCAGTTAGGGGTGATCAGACCTGCAGAGGAGGGAAGTTGGGAGGATCCAGGCCTGTAGGGAAGGGCAGTTAGAGGAAAACAGGCTGGCAGAAGAGTGGTTAGGGGGTGATTTGGTTGACAGGTAGAAACAATTAGTGACAATCAGGAAGGCAGGCAGGTGAGCAGTTTGGAGCCAGCATTTCTGGCTCCAAGGGGTCCCATATTGAAGAGGGAGCAGGCTGGGCTGAAGGACACCTCTCTGCATGCCCACGCACAAATTCCATGCACCAGGCCTCTAGTATATAAAATAAGAATCTCTGAGTGTAGGTTTGAGGGCTTCTGCTTTGAGAACAGTCCATGAGCTTTAGAACATGGACCTAGCACTGCCCATTGCACAAGCCCAGAGGCATTGCTGCTCACTTTGGTTACCTCCAGCATCCTAGCTGCTGGGTGGTGCTAGAGAACAGGCTTCAGAGAAATGAGAGGTTAGCACACAATTTCTTTCATGATTTAACACCAATTTTAAGCTAAGTATCATTTCTCCAGACATTTATATTCTAATATATCAAAGGAAGCTCCATTTTCAGGAAGAACAGGCATTTTGTAATGCAAAATATTAAACCCCATCATAATTTTTAAAAACAACAACTCTAGCACACACTAGGAAAACCCTCCCCAATAATCTACATTTGCTAATTACTCAGTGTTACTGCCCCAGGAAACGACTCCCCAGGTTTATGTAATTCACCTTTCTGTACCTGTGTTATCAAGGAGGATGATCATGTTGTTCCAAGCCAGGCTGTGCTCTGGCTTCAGCACAGTGGCATTTCTCCACGCATTCAACGCATCCACGTGGCGATTTAGATCTGCATACTGAAAATAAAGCATGCACCGGAAAAAAAATCAACTTTCCAATATTTTTATTCGTCTCTCTGAGACATAACTGAAACCAAACCCCTAATCAAATAAAATCTAACCTGGATTGATTGAGTTTCTAATTTTCCATACCAATTTACTTAATACCCAAAACAATCCCAATGAAGTAGATTATCTATCCCCATTTTACATGTGAAGCAACGGAGGCACAGAGTGATTAAGTAACACATCCAAGTTATACATCTAGAAGGAGTAGGGCCGGGTTAGAACCAGGTGGTCTAGCTCCCATGCCTACACTATCTTACCTGGAACCCATAACTTAGTGACTCCAGGTGTCAAATCATATTTCAGGCTAGTGATGAGAGAGAAGTTAAAAACCTAATCTTTAGTCCTTTTCTAGGAAGACTTCACATAGTCCCTCTTTGGTAAGTGTTTAGGTAAGGGTAAACCAAATATTTAATGTGATTACAAGCTAAATGTGTCAACTTCACCGTATGCCTCTTCTTGCCTACATCCAAGCTTCATAAAAACTAAGAGTAGATCAGACTTGTAAACCCCCTGGAAAAGTCATAAGCGGTGCTGTAGAACCCTTGGACATTTGGAGCCTCTAGCCTCCTTTAGAAAGAAGAGGATTATCTTATCTATTGCTTTCCTTTGACAGGGAATGTTGTCTAGCAATGGTAACAGAAGACAGAGCGCCAAGGGAGAAAGTGATGGATTTTTTTAGTACGTGACCCTCTTGCCCTCTTTAACTCAGTTCAAATGCACATCTCATCTGAATGAACTTGGTTCCTTTAACTCTGCAGAATACAAATAATAACAATTTATCAGAGTTTAAGGCTATTTTCTTACTGACTGTCAGGTCTGTCTTTTCCTTAGAAAACAGAAACATTTTGCCTTGCCCTGTGACCCACACTGCAAATAGGTGGCATATTATGCAAAAAAGGAATAATTATGAAAACATTTACAAATACCCATTTGCTTAAGATGTCAGAATTTCCCACGAGGCTTGGAAACTCAAGTTTCTGAATCTTACCCCTTAAATAAGGAAATGAATATGAAAAGTTCAAAGCCTTAAAATATTTTAGACTACTAATTATACCAACATTTGATTGTCTCTCTCTGTTTGATGTTCCCATTGATTTCTCGGTCAGTTCTCTCCAGCAAATGACATGCATTTGAGTAGACAAAATCTGTGGTGACGTTCTTTCTAACAAATTCGGGAAAACCAGCGTAACTTCATTTAAGCAACAATATAATTCCTCACATATTTTGCTATTTATTACTATTATTATTATTACTATTTATTAAAGAATAACAACAGGTTGAAATTTACTTTTATTTTGTGTTGACCTTCATCCTTCTTATAGCTTCTATACAAAGTGAACAAGCACTTTAAGCAGAGACAAATGGTAACTTAGCAAGAACTACGCATCCAGAAAGTGGATATGTAATGCACATGTTATATATCTATTAGATCTACGCCTGTCCTTTTATACTCTCCATATTATATTTCCCAGGGTCCTTTGCTCCTTGACTCTTTGTTAAGATTCTGCCAATAGGAGTCAGAGGTGACTATCAGCTGGTAGTAAGGGGGAGTAGTGCTTTCCCTCTACTTTCACTCCTTTCTATATCTGGGCAGCATCTCTGAAGTGCCTATGTCCCTTCCTCCATAGTGCCAGGGCAGGAAGCAGTGGTTCTACCTGAATGACCTCAGCTCTTGAGGCTGTGGTAGTTCCAGAGATGGTGACCCTTTCTCTGAGCTCTTACCTTTTAGTGGCACCATTTCCTCCCGTTTGTTTCCCTTGACTCTCTGAGTTAAAATCACCTTTCCATTTTTGTTCTTCTGGCCTTTTAACAATTGTCTAACTGATTCCCTATATTAAATTTTCCCTATTTAAATACTTGGTTTCTATTTTCTTGAATGGATCCTGCCTGATGCAATTAGTCCCTGCATAATGACGTGTCTCTAGTAAATATCCCCAGTCACTTTTGTTATAGTTCTCTATTATCAGTAATATGTCCCAAATAATCCAGCTCTTGCCAATTCCTGTTTTGCAGGAGAACAGCATTATATACTTTTCTTATCTGCATCCAGAAATCAAAATGCATTTCTGTCCCCTGTAACTAAACAGTGACAAAAGAGGATTTTAAAAATATTTAAATTGATTGGGGTGACATTGGTCAATATGAACATATAGGTTTCAGGTGTGGGTTTCTGTTACAACATCTGTTCATTGTACCATGAGCCCACCACCCAAAGTCAAATCTTCTCCTCTCACTGGCCCCTTCCCTTTGGCAATCACCACACTGCTGTTTGTGTTCACGAGTTTCACATTTATATCCCACATACGAGTGAAATTATTCAGTTCTTAGCTTTTTCTGACTTACGTCACTTAACATAATGTTCTGATGGTCCATCCATGTTTTTGCAAATGGTGCCATTTCATCCTTTCTTATGGCTGGGTAGTATTCCATTGTATATATTTACCACATCTTCTTTATCCAGTCCTCTATTACAGGACACTTTGGTTGTTTCCATTTCTTGACCACCATTAATAACGTTGCAATGAACACAGGGGTATATATATCTTTGTGAATAGATGATTTTGAGTGTGTTGGGTATATACCCAGCAAAAGAATTACTGGGTTGTATGGCAGCTCTATTCTTCGTTTTTTGAGGAATCACCAGACTGCTTGTATCAATCTATATTACCACCAGCAGTGAATGAAGGTTCCCTTTCTTCCCATAACCTCTCCAACACTGTTACTGCTTTTCTTGTTGATAATGGCTGCTCTAACAGGTATGAGGTGGTGCCTCATTGTAGTTTTGATTTGCATTTCCCTAGTTAGTTGCCAGTGAGGTTGAACATCTATTCGTGTGTCTTCTGGGAAAAGGTGTATTTCCAGGTCTTTTCCCCACTTTTTGATTGGGTTGTTTGTTTGCTTGGTGTTGAATTTTATGAGTTCTTTACAGAGATTAAACCTTTGCCGGAGCTACTGCTTGCAAATATCATCTCTCATCTGGTTGGCTGTCTTTTGTTTTGTTTGTTTCTTTTGCTATGCAGAGAATTTTAGTTTTATATAGTCCCATTCCTTTATTTTTGCCTTTACTTTAAGAAGGTTTTTTTTTTTAATAAAAAATATATTTTATTGATTTTTTACAGAGAGGAAGGGAGAGGGAGAGAGAGTTAGAAACATCGATGACAAAGAAACATTGATCATCTGCCTACTGCATACCCCCCACTGGGGATGTGCCTGCAACAAGGTACATGCCCTTGTCTGGAATCGAACCTGGGACCCTTGAGTCTGCAGGCCGATGTTCTATCCACTGAGCCAAACCAGTTAGGGCTAAGGAGGATTTTTAAAAGAGAAATTTCTAAGTTATTTTGTTCTTTTTATTTGTCAATATATAAATGTGTTGGTTGAGCTGTTAAAAGATTAAGCTCTTAATGCTTTTAAGCTGTCAAGCAGGCAAAGGCTGGATAATTAGACAACAATGGAGAGCAAACTCTTTAAATAAGTGAGAACAGTTGGCAGACGGAAAGAGGATGATCACTTCATGGCAGCATAATTAGTAAACAATATACTCAGAGAGCAATAAAGGTCTCAGTCTATTTAAATTATTTTATTACTACTGATTTTCGGAGAGGGAGGAAAGGAGAGCAAGAGGGAAACACCAATGTGAGAGAGATACATTGATTGTTTGCCTCTTGCACATGCGTTGACTGGGGGATCTAACCCACAACTTAGATATGTGCCCTCAATTGGAATCATACATGCAATCTTCTGGTGTATGGGATGACGCTACAACCAATTGAGCCATACCAGCCAGGACAAGTATCAGCCTATTTAATAGTATACATGATCTCCTACATCAGTGCTTCTCAACCCTTCTAATGTCGCGATCCTTTAATACAGTTCCTTAGGTTGTGGTGATCTCCAACCGTAAAATTACTTCTGTTGCTACTTCATAACTGTAACTTTGCTACTGTTAATGAATTGTAATGTTAATATCTGTGTTTTCCGATGGTCTTAGGTTCTACAGCAGGGTTTAGCGAACCACTAGCAGGGTCACCTAAGACCATCGGAAAACAAAGATATTTACATTATGATTCACTAGCAGTAGCAAAATTACAGTTATGAAGTAGCAACGAAAGTAATTTTATGGTTGGGGGTCACCACAACATGAAGGACTGTATTAAAGGGTCACGGCATTAGAAAGGTTGAGAACTACTGTTCTACATGAAAGTAGGAATGAATTCCAAGCACTGGAGCACATGATAAAAACTTATGTTTTATATTCCAACTTCCTTTCTCGGGATATAATTCTTACAGAAGGCACATTTAGCTTAAATCCTGTATTTTCCAAACCTCAAGGAATTGCGGTGACAGGCAGCTACTAGGGATAAGGAATAAGACTATTTCAGTATTAGGGCTTTAAAGCATAACCAAGAAGGCTGTAGGTTTAGATCATTTGCATACAATGAAATGAAAAAAGAGCCCTGTCCTCTCCCCCAAAAAAAGAATGAAAAAGGAATTCATATGGAATCAAGTGTGATATGTCATGCAAGGACTAGTTTAAAAGACACAGTAAACAGAGACAGTAACCACCAATGCAAGGATTCAGATAACACCCGATTTGTGCCAGTCCCTCAGCTAGACCTTATTCTCACTTAATTAACTTTGCAAGGGTCCACCTGCTTTGTGTGTGATTGAATTTTCTGGTCTCTACTTACATGATTATGCTGAAGTTTTACTGTCTTTCCTCAGAGAGAACAACAGATATATGAAAAGATGTCCAACATCACTACTCATCAGAGAAATGCAAATTAAAACCACAGTGAGATATCACCTCACACCTGTCAAGAATGGCTATCATCAATAAATCAACAAACAACCAGTATTGGCGAGGATGTGGAGAAAAGAGGACCCTCGTGTACTGCTGGTGCAGCCCCTGTGAAAAGCAGTATGGAGTTTCCTCAAAAATTTGAAAACGCAACTGCCTCAAGACCCAGCAATTCCACTTCTGGGAATATATCCCAAGAAGCCAGAAGCACTAATTAGAAAGGATGTAGGGGTTCATGGCAACATTATTTACAATGGCCAAGATTTGGAAGCAGTTCAAGTGCCCCTGTAGATGAATGGAGAAAAATGCTGTGGCACATTTACACAATGGTATACTACTCAGCCATAAAAAAAGAAGAAAAAAAAAAAAAAAGAAGGAAATCTTACCTTTTGTTACAGCATGAATGGACTTGGAGAGCATTATGCTAAGCTAAATAAACTAGTCCGAGAAAGACTGTATCATATTATTTCACGTATATGTGGAATCCAATGAACAAAATAAACTAGCAAACAAAACAGAAACAGACTCATAGATACTGAGATAGACTGATAGCTGTCAGAGGGGAAGGGGGTTAAGAGCTTGGTGAAAAAGGTGAAGGGATTAAGTAAAGAAAAAAAAAATCTCACAGGCACAGGCAACAATATGGTGATTACTAGAGGGTGAGAGGGCTGGGGAGTAGGTAGAAGGAGACTTGATTTGGGGTGGTGAACACACAATATACTACATTGATGATGTATCATAGAATTGTACACCTGAAACTTATATAATTTTATTAATCAATATCACCCCGATAAATTCAATAAAAATAAAAAATCAAAGAAATCACATTATAGGTTTGTGTTTGTGTTTTTTTAAGTCTCAGTATTTATTTGCGATTTCAGAACAGAGAAACTAATGTTTATCAGGAACTTATTTTATCCCTAGGAGTGAAAGGCACAAGGGACTTTAAAAATTCTAATTTATTCTTAGGTTTGACCTATTGCCTCTGTGCTCTCTTAAGCTTGGCTAATTCAAGTTGGATTGCTCTCTAATTAAAGCTTTAGAAGTTAAATATAAGGAAGTCAAAGAGCTGCCTTCAAATGAGATAAACCTAAGTGAAAGAACTTTATGGAGAATGCTAGTAGTGGGTATTAGTATCCTCATTTTTATTATAAATAAAGAAAAAAACAAACTTTTCTTCTGCAGTCACAGGCCACTTACCAATCGCCCGAGGTTGTAGTAACAGTCGGGGTACTTTTTTCTGTGTCTGATTGCTGTCCGGTAGCTGTGCTCGGCAGCTTCGAACCGTTTCAGGCTGTTCTGCACGATGCCTAAGTTCATCCACGCCGCAGCAAAGTCTGGCCTGGAAGAGCCGTTTGAAAAGGAAAACAAGGAAAAGAAAAGCTTAGGCCCCCAAAGGCAGGAGGCTCATTTCTTTGCCACCAGCAGAATTCTAAAAACAATGCTTACTGTATTTGTACAGCCAAAGACAGCAGCTCCTCCGCTTCCTGTAGCTCATTCCTTTCCTTTAAAATATTTCCAAGATTATTCATGGCATGAACATACTTGGGATTTAATCTGAAAGTGGAGAGAGAAACCAAGCCATCTGTGAATATTCAGTTGTCTTCACTAAGCTCTCAGGAACTGGCAAGGGTATCTTAAAGTTGGAGTTGTTAAGGGGACAGTTTTTTTATTTGTATTGATTTTAGAGAGGAGGGGAGAGATAGAAACATCAATGATGAGAAATAATCATTGATTGGCTGCCTCCTATACGGCCCCCTCTGGGGATCAAGCCCACAACCGGGCATGTGCCCTTGACCGGAATCGAACCTAGGACCCATCAGTCCACAGGCCGATGCTCTATCCACTGAGCCAAACTGGCTTGGGTAAGGAGACAAGTTTTTAACTTTAGAAAGTTAAAAAAAACAATATATAATAATAAAAGCATGATATGCTAATTAGACCGGACAATAGAACGACCTTCTGGAAGCCGCTGAGGTGGGGGCTGAGGCAGAGGTGGTTAGGGGCAATCAGGCAGGCAGGCAGAATGGTTAGGCACAATCAGGCAGGCAGGCAAGTTGTTAGGGGCAATGAGGCAGGCAGGCAGGAAAGCAGTTAGGGGTGATCAGCAGGCAGGCAGGCAGGCAGAGTGGTCAGGGGCAATCAGGCAGGCAGGTGAGTGGTTGAGGAGATCAGGCAGGCAGAGGGGTTAAGGGCAATCAGATAGGTAGGCAGAGTGGTTAGGGATGATCAGGCAAGAAGGGGAGTGGTTAAGGGCAATCAGACAGGCAGGCAAGTGAACGGTTAGGAGCCAGTGGTCCCAGATTGCGAGAGGGCAGTCAGACATCCCCTGAAGGGTCCTGGATTGCGAGAGGGTGCAAGCCGGGCTGGGGGATCCCCTCCCCCAATGACAAATTTCTTGCACTGGGCCTCTAGTGTGTATATATATATATGCCTGCAGTACCTCACAGCTTCCCTATAATATCTGATGGCAGCTGTTTGATTGCCTTTATCAGCCAGGTTTTTACCAACATTGTAGTGAACCTGAAAATAGAGATAAAAAACTTGATTATTAGCTGATAGACTTCTTTCTTCAGAGTAGGGATAACTATCATATCTTCTAAAAGAAAACAAAAGGTAATGGTATTTAAAACAAAAACAACTCCCCCTCCCTGTACCCCCCCCCCACAACAGAACTTTAGCTAAAACCCTACAGACTTGGCCAGGGGCTTGCCCCACCATGTAAAAAAAGAGTAGAAGAAAGGGAGATAACAAGCAGATGATACCACTACATAAAGATATGTAACTAAAGAACTCACTGGAGAAAACTGAAAAATTAGGAAGCTGGGCTGGTTTGGCTGCTAAACAAACCCTCTCTCACATACCCATCCCCCATTAATATGACCACAATTCTACTTTCTTTTCTATGAATTTGACTTCTCTTGGTGCCTCAAATAAGTGGTATCATATAGTATTTGTCTTCTTTGACTAGCTTACTTCACTGAGCATTATGTCCTCAAGGTCCACACATGTTGTAGCATCTATCAGAATGCCCTTACTTTTTAAGGCTGAATAATATTCCATTGCATATACACACCACATTGTATATACACTGAGTGGCCCAATTATTATGATCTCTGAACACATAACAATCTGCCCACTCAGTGTGTGTGTGTGTGTATGTGTGTGTGTGTGTGTGTGTATAGAATAACAAAAGAGAAACATGCAAATTAACCATCACTCCACTATACCCACAAGCCAAGCCTGCCAGCCAATCAGGATGGAGTATGCAAATTAATCCAACCAAAATGGTGGCCAGTCATGGAGCTGGAGCAAGCAGGAGGCTTGGGTTGCCCTGGCAATGGAGGAAGCCAAGATTCCCTCCTGCCCATTCTGGCCTTAAGCAGAGGCCAGGGCCAGCCTCTGCTCAAGGCTACAAAGTTTCAATTATAGAAGATAAATAAATCCCAACAAAAATGGCAGCAGCCATGGAGTTGAAGCAAGCAGGAGGCTTGGATTGCCCTGGCAATAGAGGAAGCCAAGTTCCCATCCATCCTGGCTGGCCCTGGCCTCCTCTCAAAGCTACAAAGTTTCAATTACAGAAGATAAATAAATTTTAGATACTTGCTTTCAGTCAGCCCTGGCCTCTAATCAAGGAGATGCTGAAAAAAAA
>PVJN01032694.1:0-23975 GCA_004026805.1 Lasiurus borealis | reverse complement strand
AGGTAATGTTAAATGTGCAAATGCCCTGTCATGTGAATCACAATGAAGATGACAAATTTTAAATTCTAACACAGGGCCTTTGCTGGGTAACTCAGTTGGTTAGAGTGTCGTCCCAATATACCAAGGTTTTCCAATCCCCTGTCAGGCACATAGAAGAATCAACCAATGAATGTATAAATAAGTGGAACAACAAATTGATCTCTCTCTCTCTCTCTCTCTCTCCCTCTCTTTCTCAGAACAATAAATAAAGATTTTAAAAAATTATAAAACACTGTCAAACCTTAGGGAAAACTGTGAGAGATATATAAAGCCTTCATTGCAACATACTGTAATTTTATAAGTTTAGTTTTTAAAGGTGGGATTTAAAAATTCCATACTTGTTCCTCTGAATTAGAAAATAAAAGGAAGCTCGATATTGAAATCATGAAATCCACATTTCTCCCCAAAAGTTATTTTCCTCCGAAGGAATTCTTTCTCCCACCAGATTATGTTTTTCATAGACTGCTTTAAATGAGCCAATTCTCACCCTCATAATAGTCTTGAAAATGTATTGGAAAGCTAAATGATATATTCTAATAAGCCAAGAAAACTTTTTTTTTTTAGTTACACCATCATTTCCAAGTGTATTGGCAATTCATGGAGATCACTCAAGCTATTATGCTAGAATCTAAAAAATTTGGCTAACACAGCTGGACTGTCAATAGCGTGTCTAAATTTAGTTGCTAATTGGCCTATCAAATGGCTTGGTTGCCATGACTAACTAAACAATATACATAAATGGTTAAGATTAAATTGCTTGGAAAAGAAGGAGGAAACTGGAAAGTGTAAAGGAGACATTTAATCATTAGCTAAAGCACAAGGAATTTAGGCTCCTGTATCTGGACTCAAAGAGATTGTCTGGACTCAAAGGGATTTCTAAAGGAAGTGATTTCCAAATTCAGGCCTTTTTAATGGAGAAAACTAGGCCAGGATTTAGGGAGATAAAGAGGGACATCATTTTCTGACTTTAAATGCTTTAATAACCAAATACATATATATTTGTCACTTAGTGTGTGTGTGTGTGTGTGTGTGTGTGTGTGTGTGTGTGTATGTATTAACTTCAAAGAACCAGTGCAAGAGATGGTTCTTTGAAGGGTAAACAAGATTGATGAACCTCACCAGGCTCACCAAGAAGCAAAGAGAGAGAACCCAAATAAACAGAAATGAAAGAGGAGAAATAACAATAGACCCCACCGGAATACAAAGAATTGTTAAAAAAAAAATACTATGAACAACTCTATTCCAACAACCGGGAGGAAATGGACATATTCCTAGAAAAATACAATCTTCCAAAGCTCAATTAGGAAGAATCTAAATATCTCAATAGATCAATAACTATGGAAGGAATGGAAGCAGTCATCAAAAAGCTTCCAGCAAACAAAAGCCCGGGGCCAGAAGGCTTCACAAGGGAGTTTTACCAAACATTCAAAGAAGGACTAAAACCTATCCTCCTCAGACTATTCCAAAAAATTCAAGAGGATGGATCGCTTCCAAGCTCATTCTATGAAGCCAGCATCACCCTAATACCAAAACCAAATAAAGACCACACAATGAAAGAGACTTACAGGCCGATATCTCTCATGAACATAGATGCCAAATCCTCAACAAAATTCTAGCAAATCGGATCCAGCAGTACATCAGAAAGATTATACATCATGAACAGGTAGGATTTATCCCAGGAATGCAAGGATGGTACAGTATCCACAAATCAATAAATGTGATACATCACATAAACAAATTGAGAGATAAAAATCACATAATCATATCAATTGATGTAGAAAAAGCATTTGACAACATCTAACACCCTTTCTTGATAAAAACTCTCAGCAAGGTGGAATAGAAGGATCATACCTCAACATAATAAAAGCCATATATGATAAACTCACAGCCAACATCATACTCAATGGGCAAAAACTAAACCATTTCCCCTAAGAACAGGAACAAGACAGGGATGCCCACTCTCACCACTCCTGTTCGACATAGTACTGGAAGTATTAGCCATTGCAATTAGACAAGAAGAAGAAATAAAAGCCATCCAAACTGGAAAAGAAGAAGTAAAGCTGTCCTTATTTGCAGATGACATAATATTGTACATAAAAAACCCTAAAGACTCCATCAAAAAACTATTAGACTTAATAAATGAATTTGGCACTGTAGCAGGATACAAAATTAAAGCTTGGCTTTAAAAAAAAAAAAGGTTTGCTTCATTTTAATGACTTTGCCAATCTTTCTTTATGTGTGACAAATTTCACCTTTGATGGTGTCAAACTGTGATTCCTTTCAATCTATTCCATATTTTCTCAAGTTAACTTGACTCGCTTTCTAACTTTAACCAAAGGACTGTAACTAATATAGTGACTAGTAAATTGGTTCATTAATGAGTCTGTCTTCAGAAACCAGTCTAGAAGTATAAACTAAAATATGCTTCCAGAGTTTTTGTAGTTATGATACACATTCTCAACTCTGTTTGAATTTTTAAAGTGTTTACTTCTAAAATGAGATATTTTCAGGACTCATCAAATCCAAAATGGAATCTCTGAGGATGCTCTTTGAAAGTGTTCAGCTTTTATCCCAGTTTTTCATATATATCCCCAAAAATATATGCTTAAAAGATCGTTTGAATTTTGTTTGATTTTTTTTTTTATTTTGGGAAATATGATATTTTTATTTTGGGAAATATGGTTAAAAGAAAACTTGATCTTCATGCCTTAGAAGTTCATCATTTCAGCCACTTGTCACAAGCTGGGAAGGTGTTCAGTTTCCACCGGCAGGTGCTGTCCTCCAAGCTAAGGAATTTAATAGATCCAATATTGGTAAGCCCCCTCCCCCACACCATTTAAAATCTTTCCTAAGGGAGGAAATGGACTCTAACATTGCTTTAATTACGGTTCCTGGCGAGTCTTAATTTGACCAGCCATGACTCATCCGGCAGAAAAACACATCTCATTGCTGGTGGATGACAAGCTTCTAATCTGGGGGAGCCCCGGAGAAGCTCTTTGGCAGGCTCACTGGCTTTTAATTGTTTCCTAGAAGACGATTCAAAATCCCCACCCGCCGCTCTGAATAGCGTTTTTCAAAAATAAAGTCTTTATCTCTTGACAGCGAAAAAAATAGTTAAGGCAATTCACCAGGATCCAAGTTCAAGGTAAAGATGATTTTGCTAGAAAAGACACACTTTTAGCTGTTAAAAAAAAGAGGGATATTTAATTTTAACGACTTTGCCACTATCGTCTATTTGTCTTTGAACATCAGGTGTTTATTCTCTGCTCTGCAGGCAGACGTGTAAGGAGCACATTTAGATTGCTGCACTCTGACACTCTCTCAGGAGAAATGCCGCCTTATTCTTATGGTAAATTCTACCTATTGTCTCCCATACTTGCTACTTGTTGCCAAGGAAACTTTTCTTCCTTGTGTGTATAGGAGAATTTTATTATCATTTAAAAGAAATCTCTTCGGGGGGTGGCTGTATACTGCATTTCTTCTTCTTCCCAAGCAAGGAGAAGGAAAACACAGTGTCTAATCCTGATGGGAAAAAGTTTCAGCCGAATGTGGAAATGACAGGAGCTAAGACAGTGTTTTCAAAATGTTAGTGAGTGGACTGGCCTGCCTCAGAAATAACGGAGGAGCTTCTGTGGAAAGTCTAACTTCCCGGGCCTCACCTGATCCAATGAATCAGAACATTTTAATGGAAAACATACATGGGAGAGACTGGAGTGGAGCTGCATAGGCTCCATATAAAGGTGTTCGGAAGACAGGGCCCGGGGACAAGCAAGTTACAGAATGGTGGATGTAGAATGATCACATTGTGTGTGTGTGTGTGTGTGTGTGTGTGTGTGTGTGGTGGTGGAGGTTGGGTGTGTGTGTGTATGTAAGTAAGCATATGATGGCATTTTGTAGGAAAAATTTTTTGCAAGGCAATACACAGTGGGGTTATTCTAGGAAGTACAAAGTGGAGGAGAGGACAGTTACACTTTCTTAAGGTTCAATGGTATTTTTCAATTACAGTTCACATTCAGTATAATTCTGTATTAGTTTCAGATGTACAATAGAGTGGTTAAAAATCATGTACTTGGGATAATTAGAAGAACTTCCATCTTGGGAAGACATGAACCGAAGAACTTACATGTATGTATGCATTATCCATGGACACAGATAATTAATAGGGCAGTAAAGGCCTGGGGCCGGGAGGGATCTGGGTGAAAGGGAACAACTGGGGGGAGAAGGGGAGCATCTGTAATCCTCTCAACAATAAAGAGTTAAGAAATAAAATAAAAAGCGACGGGGGAAAAAAAGAAAATTATGTACTCATGTACCTTACAGAGTGCCCCCAACCCTAATGTTTCAAGTACCCACCTGGCCCCACATGTAGGTGTGTTTTTTTCTTTTAATATATTTTATTGATTTTCTACAGAGAGGGAGAGAGTCAGAAACATCAATGAGAGAGAAATATCGATCAGCCGCCTCCTGCACGACATCCAATGGGGATGTGCCCGCAATCAAGATACATGCCCTTGACCGGAATCAAACCCAGGACCTTTCAGTCCGAAGGCCGACGCTCTATCCACTGAGCCAAACCGGTATTGTTGACTATATTATGATATTATTGACTATATTCCCTATGCTGTAATGTACCTCTCTTTGACTATTCTGTAACCACCAGTTTGTATTTCTTAACCCCTTCACCTTTTTCACTCAAGTGCCAGCCCCACTTCCCTCTGATGACTATCGGTCTGTTCTCTGGATCTAGGAGCCTGTTTCTGTTTATTTGTTTTGTTCTTTAGGTTCCACATGTAAGTGAAATCAGAGGGCATTTGTCTTTCTCTGTCTGACTTATTTCACTTAGCATAGAGCAGGCATATCTCCTTTCAGCTTTTTATCCTTCGGCACTTCCGGAATCATTTTAATCTAAAGCGCACACTGCTCTTGTCCTAGAAATGAATTAATCAGCAGTGGAAAATATGTGAAAACACCAGCCAGTTTCAGAGACCATCGCGCCAGGCAAATGAGATAAAGGTCCATTAGCTTAATTTCTCAATTAAAGGAATTGTGTTTTCTCTCAGGATGGAAGTTCTTCTAATCATCCTATAAATACCAGGCCTCAAAGCTATGTTGACATCTGCTGGCACTCACCCACACAGAAAGTAATAAAGGAGGATGAAAAAATGCCATAAACAGACAACTTATATTAAAAGTTGGAGGTGCGAACATTGTAGTCCAAGGAGGAAAACGGCCTTGAAAAGACTTTGACAGCGATGGAAACTGGAAAACGAAATTCCTATCCACCATCTTATGTGTCCCATACATAAAACGCTCTGTCTCACTTCCTGCAATGAAAAGATCCATAAATCTAGCTAACATTTTTACTGCCCTAATTCCCTCCTTGAAAAGCTGGATTGTCAGTGGCCAGCATATTGAGTGATCTGATTAAAAACTGTAGTCATGTATCACTTCACCTCAGCACATAAGCTTTGGATCATCTCACATCATCTCGAGGAGGGTGAATACCGTACAGTACGATACTTTGACAGAGAATGACCACGTGCATAAAACTTTTATTGCCATATGGTGTTGTCATCAAATTGTTCTAGGTTATTATTCATTATTATTATTATTACTCTCTTAGTGTGCCTAATTTATAAATTAAACTTTATCACATGGATGTCTGTATAGGAAAAAACATAGTGTTTCTTAGGGTTCAATGCTCTCCATGGTTTGGGGCATCCATTGAATATCTTAGAACATATTTTCCATGGATAAGGGCAGACTACAGGTCCTTGCTCCATGTATCTCTTCCAACCGGCTATTCCTGAGTTGTATCCTTTTACAATAAACCAATGTTCTAGGAAGTAAACTATTTCTCTGAGTCCTGTGAGCCAGCTCTAGCAAGTCCATCAAACCCAAGGAGGAGACTGTAGGGAACCACTGATTTCTAGCCGGTCAGAAGTACACGTGACAACCTAGACTTGCAACTGGTGTCTGAAGTGCAAGGAGGGGGCCCACTGGAATCTCCAATCCACAGCTGGTCCGTCAGAAATATGGGTGGTAACTGGCACCTGTAGTTGCGGGGGGCTGGGTGGGGAGGGGGGAGGGGGAGTTCTCTTGTAGGACTAAACAGTTAACCTATGGGATCTGATACTATTTCCAGGTAGATAGCATCAGAACTGAGTTGGACTGTAGGATACTCTGCTGGTTACGGAGAATTACTTGGTGCTGTGTGATAATCCCTCCCCCATCTCCCTCACAAACACACACATTGTAAACTGAGTCTCAGAACCCTAGTTACCTTCTTACCCTTGTATAAGTGTCATGCCTATGATCACCACCTTCTCTAAAAAGCTTCCTTTTCGCCAAAACCGGTTTGGTTCAGTGCAGAGAGCATTGGCCTGCGGACTGAAAGGTCCCAGGTTCAATTCCTGTCAAGGGCATGTATCTTGGTTGCGGGCACATCCCCAGTAGGGGGCGTGCAGGAGGCGGCTGATCGATGTCTCTCGATGTTTCTGACTTTCTATTCCTCTCCCTTCCTCTCTGTGAAAAATCAATAAAATATATTAAAAAAATTTTTTTAATAAAGCTTCCTTTTCTTTTTCTCCCACCCTTTGTCCCAAAGACTCTCCATATGATCATACTTCTAATTTTGGGGACCATCTCTCCCCAGTTCCAGCTATTTGTCCTGCCTTCTTCTGTCATCAATCTTTTCACAAGGTAAAGATGTCTACATTTGAGATGGCTACTTATAGATGGCTTTATTATAAAACAAACTGTAATATAATCCACAATATCTGGAAAAGAAGGCTTTCAGACAGCTTCAAAATTGTTAAGCTTTTAATAGTCATTAATTCAGCAATTAATGACTATTAATTGAATAAGCAATTTATTCATTCACTTAGCAATTTATTCATTCCCTTAGCAAATGCTTGTTGCATATATACTACATATGTGCCGAGCACGGAAGGATATGCAAAAGGAATAAAATCCACCTTTTCCCCTGGAGTTAGGAGATAAAAGATACACAAGCCCGAAACAGTTATGTAATAATGCAAAGACAGCAGGCGATCTAGTGGTTAAAAACAAAGAGGTTTTGCTGAAGCTGTATTACCATTTAGAGAGGGTGAAAATTACACTGGCTTAGAACAATTTTCTCGACAGCTTTTTTCTAAATAAAATGTTTGTTTAGGCAAATCAAGTTTTTCAGACAATTTTTTTTTTTCAAGGGCAACATAGTAAGTAAGTCTATTTTGGAAGAAGGAGAATTATTTCTTTTTTAAAAAGAGAGAGAGAAAGTATGTGTAGCAGAAAGCAATGTTTCCATTGCCCTCCCTCAATTCCAAACGTCTCATTATTTCCCCCCAGGGACCCATTAAACCCTCCAGTAAAGCAGAAGCTGGGCTCCAAATGCTGCCTACAAACTAGAATTCCGAAATGGTGACAGAGATGATTTCCTTATCATCCTCTCGTTGTGTGTATACAGTGTCCCTCACCAATGAGCCTGTGAGCGCATCAGATGCAAACTGGCCCCTGCTGGTGACCTGGAGCAGAAGAAAACTTTTTGAATTAAATTACCAAGAAATAATGTCTGTGAAATCATGTTAAAGGCAGAGAGGTTAATATAGAGAAAAGATAAATATGGAAATAGAACTCGATAAAAAAAGTTTCATGCTCATGTGTTCCCTTCAAGGCAAACCAAACCTAGAAGCTATCTGCTTAGAGTAACGGAGGTGTGAAATAATCAGTATCCAAGGACTCTATTTTGAATAGAAGAAAACATACTGTCTTTTGTTAAATAAGTGAACCAATATATGTTTTCAAAAAACCTGTTAGCTTCAATTGGGGGAAAAGGAGACATATGTAAAACTATAGACAATATAAAAGAAAAGAAAAGAAAAGAAAAGAAAAACCTATTAGCTTCATCAAATGCTCTATATTAGTGGTTCTCAACCTTTCTAATGCCATGACCCTTTAATACAGTTGCTCACGTTGTGGTGACCCCCAACCATAAAATTATTTTCGTTGCTACTTCATAACTGTAATTTTGCTACTGTTATGAACTGTAATGTAAATATCTGATAGGCAGGATGTATTTTCATTGTTACAAATTGAACATAATTAAAGCATAGGGATTAATCACAAAAACAATATGTAATTATATATTGTAAAATATTTATTTCTAATTACAAATAAATGAAATTTTGTCTTGAATCGTGGTGTAGCATGGGCAACAGTCTTCATATGACGACAGTAAACTACATTGCTACACTTTGCTACACCGAGGAGCGGTCTGTTGATTCCTAAGACCATGGGAAATAGATGTTTTCTGCTGGTCTTAGGCGATTCCTGTAAAAGGGTCTTTCAACCTCCAAAGGGGTCGAGACCCACAGGTTGAGAACCGCTGCTCTATCTTTTAGCCATAATTCTATCATCAAATAATTCAGTTTGTCCCAAATAAATAAGTAAGCCAGTTTTAGAGTTGAAATTGATAGTTTCATGCATGTGTTCATTTCTTCCACAAATGCCGATAACAAACACCCTTGAGAGCAGGAAGGAAAGGCTGTCTTCCAGATTGGAGGTTTCCCCTGGACTTCCCAGAATACCCTAAAACCCCTTATTCTGGACCATGTCGCTGTTCATATGCTTGGACTGGTCAAACCGAGCATCTTCCTAATGGGCATGTATTGTGGCTTCTGCTGAGGTCTCCTGCTTTGCAAGAACTGCTGCCACCCCTACTCCAACAGGTGGCTTTGTTAGAGGCTCCCAACTAGAATATCAGGAATAGACATACAACCCTTAGAAACACCTAAGATTACGCTGTCCTCTGGGTTGATTGGATCTCTTTATTACAAAATGACCTTGAGCCTTCTTTATCCCTGGAAATATAATCATAATCTTTGGCCAGAAACCTACTTAGTAGGGTGTCCGTAACAAAATACTTCCTAGTACATGAAGTTCGGCATATCATAGCTTTTACCTCATCATTATCAAAGTGTTATTTTTTTTTTGAAAAAAATGCAAACAATTCGGGAATGTACAAAAGTAGAAAATTAAATTATTTCCATTCCCAAGCCCATTGCCCAGAGATGACTGTTAACAGTTCTGTGTAGATGAAGCTGACCTTTTGTTGCGATGCATCTCTTTAGGAAGGGAGGAGGGAGAAAAGTTGAATCAAGGGAATCAACTTATTTTCGTTGCTACTTCATAACTGTAATTTTGCTACTCTTAATGAGTAGTAATGTAAATACAGTGGTACCTCGAGATACAAGTGCCCTAACATATGAGATTTTTGAGATACGAGCCGTTGAGCGAGCAATTTTTGCTTTGAAATACGAGCAACATTTGAGATAGGAGTAATCGCGCGAATCGGCCGGCTGCACACGACCCACCAGTTTACCGTGACTCGAGTGTCTCATAGTTTCCCATGCCTCAAGGTTATGGAACGAATTAAACTCGTATTGAGAGGTACCACTGTATCTGTGCTTTCTGATGGTTTTAGGCGACCCTGCTAGCGGTTCTCAACCTGTGAGTCATGACCCACAGGTTGAGAACACCTGCTGTAGAGCCTAAGATCATCAGAAAACACAGAATATTTACATTACGATTCATAACAGTAGCAACATTACAGTTATGAAGTAGCAACGAAAATAATTTTATGGCTGAGGGTTACCACACGAGGAACTGTATTAAAGGGTCATGACATTAGAAAGGTTGAGAATCACTGCAATAGAGCAAAGTGAACCTGGAACTAGTTACTGTTGTGGTGGGGGCTGGAGGGAAAGCAAAGGTGAGTGACATAAGTAAAGTCAGTGTCGAGGAAAAATTAAGGGAAGATATCCTGCAACTTCTAGGAAATCTCCACCAATGGAGCAAAGAAAAAAAAAAAGATCTCTATTATTGTGTGAGCTCCAAACCAAACTAGGTTGGGATCTCAGACAATTCCCTCATCTGATTGCAAAGACAGACAGAAATTCCCAGATTGGAGAGGATTCCCTAAAGACTCCCCAATTGGAGAGGGTGCAGGTCCGGCTGAGGGACCCACCCCCTCAAGCACGAATCTTCATGCACCGGGCGTCTACTATTTGTAATAAGAAAAAATGTAAAACTATATCTACAATGAGATACACTTTTCCCTCTATCAGATTAGTAGTAAACTATGTTAGTGAGGCTTTGAGGAAATAGGAATTTGTTCACACAAAGCTGGGGAGGATATAAATTGACAAATCTTCCTGGAGGTTAATCTGACAATGTTAAAATTACAAATCCACATAAACTTTGACCCATTCGTCTTCTAAAGATTCTTCCTACAGATATACTCACACGTGTAAAATAACTCACGTACAGAATTATTCATTGTAGAATTGTTGGTAATTGCAAAAGATTGAGAGCCACTTGAAAAGCCTAGCAATGAAGATCTATCTGGTCATATTGATTTTCCATGCTGCTACCCTAAGTCTTTTTTTTAAAGTGAAGAGCTTTATGTATTAACTAGAAACCCGGTGCATGAAATTTCATGCACAGGGTAGCGGGGAACGGGAGGGAGAAGTGTCCTTCAGCCCAGCCTGCTCCCTCTACAGTCTGGGACCCCTTTAGGATCAGGCCTAAATGGGCAGTCGGACATCCCTCTCACAATCCAGGACTACTGGCTCTCAACTACTCACCTGTCTGCCTTCCTGATTGCCCCTAACTACTTCTGCCTGCTAGCCTGATCACCCCCTAACCACTCCCCTGCCAGCCTGATTGATGCTTAACTGCTCCCCTGCCAGCCTGTTTGCCCCTAATTGCCCTCCCCTGCAGGCCTGGGTCCCCCCCAACTCCCCTCCCCTACAGGCCCAGTCATCCCCAACTGCCCTCCCTTGCAGGCCTGGTCCCTGCCAACTGCCCTCCCCTGCTGGCCATCTTATGTCCACATGGGGGCAGGATCTTTTGATCATATGGGGGCAGTCATCTTGTGTGTTGGAGTGATGGTCAATCTGCATATTACTCTCTTAGTAAATAGGATAGAGGCCTGGTGCAAGGGTAGAGGCCAGCTGGTTTGCCCTGAAGAGTGTCCTGGATCAGGGTGGGTGTTCTCTTGGGGTATGGGGTGGCCTGGGCAAGAGGCCTGTGGTGGTTTGCATGCTGGCCTCACACCCTATTAATCCTTATCACATATTTGATTTGCAAACATTTTCTCCCATTTCATAGGTTGTCTTTTCACTCTGTTGACAATGTCCTGAAAGGCACACATTTGTAATTTTGATAAAGTCCTCTTTTCATGAAATTTGATCCATTTCTCCTTTTGTTGCCTGTGCTCGATGACAAATTCAATGTCACGAAGCTTTTCCCCTATGTTTTCTTCCAGGAGTGTTTTGTTTGTTTGTTTTAGCTTGCATGTTTAGGTCTTTGATGCATTTTGAGTTGGCTTTTGCATATGGTATAAGGCAAAGGATACACCTTCATTCTTTTGCATTTGGTTATCCAGTTTTCCCAGCATCATTTGTTGAAAAGTCTGTCCTATCTCTACTGAATGGTCTTGGCATCCTTGTTGAAAAATCACTTGACCACATGTGGAGTCTATTTTTGGGATCACCACTCTGTCCCATGGGCCTGTATTTTTGTCTTTATATGAGAACTGCACTGTTTTGATTACTATAACTTTGTAGTAAGCTTTTAAATAAGGAAGTGTCAGACTTCCAACTTCATTCTTCTTTCTCAACATTATTTTAGCTATTTGGGGTCCCTTGAAATTCTATGTGAATTTTAGAATGGAATTTTCTATTTCTGTAAAACGCTGTCATCTGGAATTTGGTAGGGATTGTATTGAATCTGTATATTGCCTTTGGTAGCGTTGACATCTTAATTATGTTAGGTCTCTCAGTCCTTGATGTCTTTCCATTTACTCAGGTGTTCTTCAGTTTCTTTCAGCAATGTTTTATGGTTATCAGTGTACAAGTATTTACAGCTAATTATTTTATTCTTTTTGATGCTATTGTAAATAAAATTGTTTTCTTAATGTCTTTTTCAGATTATCCATTGTTCATGTGAAGAAGCACATCTAGACCATCTAACCGTAATTTTTGGGCATTGACTTTGTATCCTGCAACTTTGCTGAATGTATTTGTTCTAACAGGTTTTTCTTTTTCTTTTTCTTTTTTTTAAATATATTTTATTGATTTTTTACAGAGAGGAAGGGAGAGGCATAGAGAATTAGAAACATCAATGAGAGAGAGACATTGATCAGCTGCCTCTTGCATGCCCCCCACTGGGGATGTGCCTGAAACCAAGGTACATGCCCTTGACGGGAATCAAACCTGGGACCTTTCAGTCCGAAGACCAACACTCTGTCCACTGAGCCAAACCGGTTTCGGCCTAACAGGTTTTTCTATATATAAGATGATGTAATGGGCAATCAGAGATAACTTTATCTCTTCCTTTTCAGTTGGTACTATTTTTATCCTCACTTTATAAGTTAGAAACTGAGTATACCAGATAAGAATGCATTCTGGAAGTAACATAATCTACTGGAGCTTGACAGATGAATTGTTTGCTTTTCTCACTGAATAAGAAGTCCAAAGTCCAGAGCTGATGAAGAGGCTCCATGACACAGTTCAGCTACTAATCTGTCTTTTTTTTTTTTTTCTTATTTTATTGATTTTTTTTTTAATAGAGAGGAAGGGAGAAGGACAGAGAGTTAGAAACATTGATGAGAAAGAGACATCAATCAGCTGCCTCTTGCACTCCCCCCACTGGGGGTGTGCCTGAAACCAAGGTACACGCGCTTGACTGGAATCGAACCTGGGACCTTTCAGTCCGCAGGCCAACGCTCTATCCACTGAACCAAACCGGTTTCGGTGTAATCTGTCTTTTTTCCCCTCTCCCTTCTTAGCACGTTGACTCTCCTTCCCAAGCCACGTGATAGTTGCTGCACCTCTAGGATCAAGTCAGCACCCAGGTAGGAAGAGCAAGGAAGAGTTTTCTCCTCTCAAAGGTTTGTCTTATATTTGGGATGGATCCTGCCCCACCTCACCCATCAGCTGATTTGCCCTTACCTCCCTCTAGCCGTAACTGGGTCCCAGCTCACCTTTAGGTTAATCCCTGGCCAAAAGGGAAGCGATTTCTATGACTGTTCCCGACCAATCATGATTCATACCCTGGGCTGGGGTAAGATATGGGCCCATCTGAGGTCAGGGATGTCTTGCCAATGAAAGGAAATGGACTCCCCTCCATCTTGTCCTATAGGGCTGGGACCCCTGCCTAAACTCCCTCCCTTTTCTGGGAGTGGCCACAGGTGTGCCAGCAATGTCTTAACTTCCCCGACCCTCACCTGAGAGGACCAATGAAGCTCCAGGAACACAGCGAGGGTCCTAATAAGGCTAAACCACAGAAAGACCCTAATTCAAGTGACCAATCTCTGTAACCCATGTCACTTTCCTAAGCCTCCTAATTATCCTACCCCATAGAACTCATTGTTCCCGCCCGGCTCGTTCTCTCGTCTCACTGCTGCGCCAGAAAGAGGCTGAGAGCCAAACCCGGGTTTGAATAAAGACTCTTTGCTTTTGCATCGGAAAAGGCTCCTTAGTGGTGGATTATTGGGGACCCCGAACTCTGGGCATAACACCAATACTATCTGAACAGCAGTAGGCAGACAGAAACGAAGAGATGGCTCTAGGAAGCCCAGGCTAACAGTGAAACTTGGGCACAGAGTAGTTGAGAGGCAAAGCCAAGATTCTAACCCAAACAGCCTAATCATGAAGCCTGCTCTTCTAACCAAATACACAGAGGAACAGGAGGTCTGGTTTCCAATAAACCAAACCAAGACAGTGAGTGAATGAGTAGGCCTTGTTAACTTAGGGCATGCATGGGAATACGGAGAGGTGGTGATACCACTGCCCCCTGGAGGGCTTTTTCTGAACTGCAGCTCTCCCCAGATAATCTGGTGTGATCCTCCAAAAACACACGTGCCCCAAGGCCAACCCCCATGGGAATCGGTGCATTTGTGAGCCACTGCTATCAATAGCTTTGTTGAATTAGGGGAAAGGTTAAGAACCACTGCGATAAGGAATATGCAAACGATGCACGAATTCAGTGTCACACTTTGTAGTTGATTTTGAGAGATTTGCTTTTGTTTGTGTGTGTGTGTGTGTGTGTGTGTGTGTGTGTGTTTTCATGGTGGGTGACATTATTTGTTTCCAGGAGGAACTTCATCAGGATTGGAGGAAAATTCCAGCCAGCGGATAGAGATGAGAACATGGTTTAGCCTCTGGAAAGAGAAAGCTGGCAAGCGTCCTAGCCATACAAGTAATGATTTATAGCTCTGCCATCCAGACAAGACATACAGGGTGGTGACAGAGGAAGGCTAGAGTTGGTGGCTCCATTGGTATCAAATTCAATAAATATCCATCTTGGGGAATGGCAGAAATCCCAAATTCCTAGTTGTTGTGCACGTAGGGCATTTTACATGCTATCGGGCTTGGTAAACATTGACTTAGGGGCTGAGGCTGAAAATCTTAGATCATATCCTTGGTATTCATGGGTGTGTGTTTTTTTTAAGTGGTGGTTAGCTTGTAGCACAGAGAAATGCACAGAAAATCTAATGACTCAATTACAAACAGCAACAACTCTTGTCTCTCCCTTATATGAGAAGGGAAGATACCAAGTAAGTGCAGAAAATTTGGGATAAAAAAGATAGGACTTGATGAACCTGGGTTTGGGAATAAAGACTTTCTTGCAGCCCTAATTGGTTTGGCTCAGTGGATAGAGCATCGGCCTATGGATTGAAGGGTCCCAGGTTTGATTCCGGTCAAGGCCATGTACCTTGGTTACGGGCACATCCCCAGTAGGGGGCGTGCAGGAGGCAGCTGATCGATGTTTCTAACTCTCTATGCCTCTCCCTTCCTCTCTGTAAAAAAGCAATAGGATGTATATTTTTTAAAAAGACTTTCTTGCAGGCACTAATTCAAACAGGCTTATAAGATTATTCAGTAACCACAGGCATCAGTGAAAAAGAGCTGTCTGTCTCTGGAGCACAGTGTTATGCCCAGAGTTCGGGGTCCCCAATAATCAACCACTAGGGAGCCTTTTTCCGATGCAAAAGCAAAGAGTCTCTATTCGAACCCGGGTTTGGCTCCCAGCCTCTTTCTGGCGCAGCAGCGAGAGGAGAGAGCGAGCCCCGGAAGAACAGTGGGTGATATGGGGTTGGTCATTTGGGTGGGCTTAGGGAAGTGATGTGCGTTACCGAAATTGGTCACTTGAATTAGGGTTTTTTTTGTGGTTTAGCCTTATTAGGACCCTCGCTGTGTTCCTGGAGCTTCATTGGTCCATTTGGGTGGTGGTCGGGGGAAGTTAGGACATTGCTGGCACACCTGTGGCCACTCCCAGAAAAGGGAGGGGGGTTAGGCAAGGGGCCCAGCCCTATAGGACAAGATGGAGGAGAGTGCGTTTCTGCTTTGTCCTTTCACAGAGGTTTAGACAGCATAGAATAACGATCACCAGCATGAACTGCAGCAAGACAGCCTGGTTCAGCTCATGGCTCTGCCACCTACTGGCTGCTTGACCTCAGCGTTCCTATTTGCAAAATGAGGGGATAATAGTTCTAGCTCAGAGAACTGTGATGATTAAACGGGTTACATTTTGAAAAGAATTGAGAACAGTGTCTGACACACAGTAAAAATTCAAAATCATCACTAAGGCAGGAGAGAGAACCACTAGAGGGTGCAGAAGGTGAGAATATTTGAGGAGCTGGTGAATGAATTGATGAGTCCTATGGCCCAAAGCAGAAAGGGAAGAATATAAAATGAAGCCAGGATGGGAAGGTAGGCTTGGTATATAGGGGAAAGTCAAAAGGAAAAGAATGAGTTTGATAACCACAGATAATGGAGGTGGTAGACCGATATGGGTATTTCAAAATTTTAGTTTTTAGAAATGACCCGTTTGGAGAAATGACAAGTACCAATATGCAAGGAGATAAGTAGAGGTGGCTGAACGGATTGGAGACGAGCGTTCTTGAAGCAGAAGAGCTGCGGGGGAAAGAGCGGGTTGTGAAGAATCTGGGAGGATTGCCTGGTGGTGTGGCTCAGTGGTTGAGCATCAACCAGGAGGTCACGGTTAGATTCCCATTCACACATGCCAGGTTTTGGGCTCGATCTTCAAATGGGCCCATGCAGAAGATAGCCAATCAATTATTCTTTCTCATCACTGATGTTTCTCCCTCTTTCTCTCTCTCTCCCTCTCAGAAATCAATAAAAATATATGTTATCAGGGATGTTAGGTGACTGGTCTAAGGTCACAGTGACAGTAAAGGCAAGGCAATAGAAAGCCAATGCCAACATTCGGTGGTCTAGCTTGCTCTTCCCACACGTGTCCTCCATCCCTCCCTCCATTTCTAAGGCACCTGAGGATCAGTGGCATGTTAACAGTGTGTGAGCTTCGGGGTCAGCCTTGTGTCAGTCCTAATCTGGCTGCTATTTGTGTGCTGCTAACATAAATTCCTTCACATCTCTATTTTCTCATTTGGGAAATAGAACTCAATGTATCTGTGTCGTAGAATTGTAAGAATTAAATGAAATAATGTGTGCAGGCACCTCATGCAGAGTTAGTGCTGAGAAAGCAGTCGTGCTCATGTTGTTCATAAATAATATCACTGAACACAAATCATCTCACCAGATATTGACACAAGACAAGGCCACTCTGAGACCATGATAACATGAGACAAAACAAGGTCACGCTACAGCCCACAAGATACCAAACACCTCCACCCCTCTCTTTGCTAATACAACCCACTGCTACTTTTTTTCTAATTTCAGTTTCATCCCCTGTTTCAGTCTACCCTCCCTGGTGCTAAGATTACTGAGATGCCCAATCATAGGACTGCCCCGCTTTTTGACATCATCCCATCCAGAACGGGCCCTTGCTTCATTAGACCTTCCCCAAGTGTGGGAACCTCTTTCCACGTCCCGCGTGGTTCAGGGTTCCCCGTTCAGGATTCGGTTTCTGAAGGAGGCCACACGCAAATGAAATGAGAGACCAGAAAACATTAATTTGGTGATATTGGGGGGCCAGGCGGGAGCCTTCCTCTAGTGGAAAGGACTGCCACTTGCTCTGGCCTTTTTCTCTTTTTTATTAAGGCTTTGGGACACAGCCCTAGCCTTTAGGCAGGAAATAACAAAACAGAAATTAACATGAAACAAACAGGTAGAGGCTGCTTCAGCTAACAATGTTTTCATCTAACAGTGAGTAATTAGCTCTGGCCTCCTGTTTACATCCATTTAGTGAGAACCATGTTTGGTTTCCGACACCCAAGATTACCCCATCAAAGACCAACTCCTATAATAGGATCCTTCTAACGGCCTCCTACAGCGATGCCCCAGGTTCCATGTGGTGTGTGTTCTCCCTAGCTGCCATGAACGATAACACAGATGGTTCATCCCCGGTGTGTTCCTGGTGTCTGAGCCAGTTCCTGTCACCGAAGGACATCGACAGAGTTCAACTAATGCTAGTTTTTATGTGGAGAGTTTGTTTTCCTTCCTCTTCTGACGTGGGAACTTGTTCACCAAATGTGAACAGGCTCTTTGTCCTGGGTGTGAAATTGGAAAAGCCAAAAGAAGCTTAGCTCTATGGTCCTGAAAGTCTGTCATTCTACATTTGACACTCCCAAAGATGAATGAAACCCATTCACTTATTCAACATTATTTCGGTACAAGTATCTAAAGGACAAGCATCTGTTTGGCCAGCGTGGCTCCGTGGTTGAACATTGACCTATGAAAGAGGAGGTCATGGTTTCATTCCTTGTCAGGGCACATGCCCAAGTGGTGGGTTTGATTCCCAGTGGGGGCATGCAGGAGGCAGCCCATCAATGATTTTCTCTCATCATTGATGTTTCTATCTCTCCCTTTCCCTTCCTCTCTGAAATCAATAAAAATATATTTTTTAAATATATTTTATTGGGGTTTTTTTACAGAGAGGAAGGGAGAGGGGTAGAAAGTCAGAAACATTGATGAGAGAGAGACATCGATCAGCTGCCTCCTGCATGCCCGACACTGGAGATGTGCCCGCAAGCAAGGTACATGACCCTGACAGGAATCGAACGTGGGGCCCTTCAGTCCGCAGGCCTACGCTCTATCTACTGAGCCAAACCAGTCTCGGCAATAAAAATATTTTTTTTTAAAAAAGAACAAACATCTCACCAGTACGTCCATGTGCAGCCATTGTTCTTAGATTTTCCTGTAGTAAAAATAAATTCCAAAAGGGCGATCAAACCCCTGTGCTCTACATTAAACTGATGATATTGTGGGTTGGTTGTGCAAAAAATAAAATAAAAATAAAATCTTGGTGGTATTTTTAATCTCCTCTGGGGTCGCTGAGTGCTGACTTAAAAAAAAAAAAATCTCAACACAATACTCTTCTCTTGATCTAGAATTCCCTGCACAGCAGGTGCCAGATTATTATTTGGTTTATAATTACTCCGCCCTTGTCAGTTCAGTACGTCCCAGATTTGAAATGATACAAAGCTTTAGCCTTGTTTGTGTAAAGGCTCATTCTTGAACCTAGTACAGTGATAGCCCCATCCCCATAGGACTGTGGGGACATGTTGGTCCCTTCGAGAGGGGAGGGAGCCAGTGACCTTGGCATTCTGAAAGGACATCTGAAATAACTGATGATAGACTGTTCCCACTCTTACTTGCTATTTTTTTTCTCATCATATCTACTAGATGAGTAAGGTTCTTTCGAATTCTAAAATTCCAGCAGCCTAGTATTATATTTCAAGGCCACTGCCCTAACTTGATACCATTCTATTTTTCTTCACTCTACACTATGAAATAAATTCAGCAAACGTTTGCTAAACAGCTACTACACGCAAGGCACAATTTTAGGCAAGATAGAGACTATAAAGATGAAAAAGACTTGACTTCACTCTAAAAGAGCGAGAGAGTGTGCGGCTGAGGGAGGGTGGTACAAGGATCCAGACGGTTTCATGCAGAATGGAAAATAGTGTGTGTGTGAACTGGGTAGGGAGGTGCCTTGTTGGAGGGAACTTGATATTGGGTATTGCTTAGTTAATGGAAAAGAATTAACGAGAATATGGTATCACCAGAAACATTATAAATACCTTAGGCATTATTTGAATTTAGAACACATCATTGTAGATGGAGTCACCATTAATTGACACACTATAGCCAAGGCCTTTTATTAGAATCTAGGCCTGTGATTAGAGTTCTGTATCATGTTTCTAGAATAGACCACACTCATAAACCATTCTGTGGGCAGAATCCCTCTGCAGCTCTACTGTATTTCTCAATCTATGACATTAGTTTGCCCACATCCAATTTTGTAACGCTTCCTTTTAGCAATTCACTTTCATCGCATCTTCCCCAAACACTCCCAAGGCATTCAAAAGAGGTTTTGCAGAAACAAATCTCATTTTGGCACTTAGATGACATTGGTTTGGTACGACTTCATTATGTAGTTATAATAAAAGGCACAACTGGAATAAACAGGTCTGGGGCCAATTGCAGCTCAGTGGGTGAGAACAGAAGTGTCCAGATATTTGACATGCCACAGGCATGTCATGAGTGTCTATCCATATGTTTTAAGAAGTAATGGAGAGTTGAGTTCAATCAGATGGATGGGTTAGGTAGATAGTAGCTAGTCCCGCTTCTATGACATATAACATTAATTGCATTCTTAATAGATCCACACTTGTGAATGTTGCTTTAGCTTTATCCCATTCAATCTTCTCAGCAACCCAAAAAGTGAATGCTGTTAATTATCTTCATTTTAGAAGTGAGAAAATTGAAGCTCAAAAAGATTGTCATTTATTCAAGGACCCACCAAGCTAGTACATGGCAGTAACAGAATTTTAACTCAGAATGTCTTATTCCAAAACTGCTTCTTTAAAATATTCCTTTTGGAGAATTATAGCGGTAAACCAGAGGGCAGACATAGGTAGCCTCAGGGGCGTAATGGATACACAATTGTTTTGCTCCTTGAGAATAGCACCCTGATTTTCCTTTAGGATAACACACCTTTCTTATACCTCAAATAGGATCTACCTTCTTTCCATCTTAGCTCTAGGAGTCAATATACGACCCAGAAATGTCTAATGATAGTACTGGACTTCATCCCCCTCACCACAGCAATTGGCTGAGAGATGGGCACATGACTCCAGACAGGCCAATGAATGTTAAGCCTAGACTATTCCTAGCAATATTGGAAGAGTACTTTTCCACCCCTTATTCCCCTACCTGGATGTTCACTAGCAAAGGCCATGGAAGCAGCAGGCATCACTGCCGTTTGCAAAATCCTATCTGACCATGAAGTCAACACAGGAAAGCAGAGCCAAGAAGTGGAAAGAAAGAGACCAGTCCTTTCATCCATCATTGAGATTCTGGATCCTGCCATGCCTGAATTCTGACCCACTAGTGTCCCGACCCGAGGGTTAAGTCAATGAGGATCCTAGGGGCGGGGGGGAAGGGGGGGATGAAAGGGACAGGAGACACAAGGAATGGAGACAAGAAAAGTTCTGATCAAGTCTCGTTTATTCAGAGCGGAGTTCAGGTATTTATAGGGAGAAGGAGGAATGAGGCCTAGCCCTTAAGGTGAAACACCTGGCCTAGCCCTTAAGGCAAAACACCTGGCCTAGCCCTTAAAGCAAAACACCTGACTTACGGAAAAGAGATAGGGTTTGGGGTAATAGAAACCTAGCCCGATGTTAGTGCTAACGTGGCTGGAGCTTACTACAAAATGGCTGTCAAGCACAACAAGTTTCCCACATACCAGTTCCTGATGATGTTCAAAACCCAGTTCCCAGCCTCAAGGACTGGTGGTGGAACTCAGATCTCGTAAGAATGTTTAACTTATATCAAACAAAAACATGTTTAAATTATATTTCATTTTCTCTTATTTTTATTTACCTCCCTTTTTCCTTCTACTTCTTATCATTCCTATCTTACCTTTCTGTCTCACTACAAGTGGATGCTTAGAATTTTTCTTGTCTGGAAATACTGTATTTCGGGTCTAAGCCTACAGGAAGATGTATTTGTACAAGACCATAAACAGTTTGGCTATGGAAGCTCTTTTTAAATTCAATCTAATCTGGAATTCCAGGATATAAAATGTAGCTATTCAGATTGAAGGTGGTACAGGCAGCCTGAGGAGCACAGATTGATGGCCTCTGCTATGACAATGCTTTTGTCTGACAAGTCCTTGTATTTATGTGACCTTGCTCAAGGTCACACAGGTCATGATGGTAGTAGGCCTTGACAAAATACAGAACAGAATTTTAACAAACCTAAACATTTTTGAGAACTCTTTGTCAAATCCTGCCACGTTATGGGGATCCATCAAAAGGACAATTGGCACATTCTGCCAGCATCGTCATTTCTTCAAAACAAAGAGAAAATTCATTACATTAACTGTAAAAAAGAAAATGTAAAAGGGTGTGTCTAACATCATCTCTCTCTTCCTCTGTTTTAACAATTATGTGTCTTATAAAACCAAAGGCAGATATGGAACTAACACTAATTTTACTAGGGCAAAAGTTTCAAAAAGTTTCTCCATTTCAGAAAATGGAGAGGGGCTATCTTTGGAGAGCTCAGGTCTGTATGTGAAGCCCCTGTGGCTGCAGCAGCAGCAACTCCAAAGAAAAATGAGCAGCTGTGATGGTTTAGGGCAGGCAGGTTTAAGCAGGAAGTTAACACAGTCATCACCATCATCGTGGCCACCGTCACCACACCATTCTCTTCTCTAATGTTTTGAGCCCGTGTTGGACATCATGCTAAGTGTGTTGTGTACAGCATCTCATGTCATCCCCAGCATGGCCCCCAGGGGGAAATATGAATATTCCCCCTGAATGAGCAAGTGACTTGCTGAAGGTCACATAGAGGTACCCTGTTTCCCAGAATGTAAGACATCCCCCGAAAATAAGGCCTACTTCCAGTTTTGCCTCTCGCTGTAATATAAGGCATCCCCCCAAAAATAAGACCTCCCTGATAATAAGGCCTCGCCGGGACATAAGGCCCCTGAAGCTACCATAAGGCATCTGACTCCTGATTTAAAGAGACCTCATTGTATGCATGTGTGTAGGCATAGCCAGTGGATACAGGGCAATGGCGGGGGTAGTGGGGGGAAGATGCATGAGGGCATGTACTGGGGGGTGGGGAGGGCAATAGGGAAAAAATAAAAATAAAATAAATAAAATAAAATAAAAATAACAAGGAAGAAAGAAGAAAGAAAGAGAAAGAAAGAAAGAAAGAAAGAAAGGAATTAAGAGACCTCACACTCACTGCCTGAACAGCTCCAGCTGTGCTGCTGCCAATCAGTGAGCTGGTTTGTGATGACAGCGACTACTGTACTGTATACAGGTAATAAATTTACTTTTTTGTTTGTTTGTTCAACAATGAATGTGTACCACATTCTTCTTCATGGAAAAATAAGACATCCCCTGAAAATAAGACCTAGCGCATCTTTGGGAGCAAAAATTAATATAAGACACTGTCTTATTTTCGGGGAAGCAGGGTAAGTGGCAGAACTGAGGGCAGACCTGAAGTCAGTCTGGGCCCAGAGTTCTTCGATGCACTTGAAGCGTGTGAGCAAATATTGGACTGTGAGGAACAACACATCCCAACGTAGGTCCCTCCACCAATGCAGGTTGGTCTCAGCCTCTTCCTCACCCCAGAATGGCCGTAAAGTTGCACAAGTCTGAGGTTCATGCCACCTTGTGCGTGCCATTGTCTAGTTCAAAGACCGGGAGCAACGATCTCTTCTTCCCTTTCTCCAGAGTTCTCTGAGCTAAGAAGAGATCGTTTTTGAACTCATGGAAATAGAGCAGAATGGTGGTTGCCAGGGGCTGCAGTTGGAGAAAACGGGGAGATGGTAAGAAGATGCAAACTTCCAGTTATAAGATGGCATGGTGAGTATAGCTAACGATGCTGTATTATATACTAGAATACTAGAAAATTGCTAAGATAAGTCTTAAGTATTATCACCACTAAATAGGTGGTAATTATATTAACAGACTTTATGTATTAATCATTTCATAATCCACGCATGTATCAAATCATCACATTGTACATCTGAAACTTACACAATGTTACTTGACAACTATGTCTCGATAAAACTGGAAAAAAAAGAGAGGAAGGTTTTATTATTACTTATACATATTCTAAAGAAGAAAAAACAGAGACATAAGAGGTGGCGAAACTTTCCAGGTCACACAAGAAATCCTCACTCCTCGTGCACATCTCTCTTCATAAGCCACTGGGTACATAAGAAAGGAGTTTTGTTCTGAGCTCTTGTTTTATCTTTCTAGTTCCAATCTGTGAATTCCAGTAAAGGTAAAGGCCAGAGGGAGGAGAGGAGCAAGGGCTGGGTAGAAATGGGGGTGGAGGAATAGTGTCAACAATAAAAATAAAGTTAAAAAACTTAAGAAAAAGCCGAAACCGGTTTGGCTCAGTGGATAGAGTGTCGGCCTGCCGACTGAAGGGTCCCGTGTTCGATTCCGGTCAAGGGCATGTATTTGGTTGCGGGCACATCCCCAGTGGGGTCGTGCAGGAGGCGGCTGATCGATGATGTCTCTCTCTCATCGATGTTTCTGACTTTCTATCCCTCTCCCTTTCTCTCTGTAAAAAAAAATCAATAAAAAATATTTTTAAAAAAACTTAGGAAAAAAATAAATGAGACCTTAAGAACACGATCATAATAGCTAACATTTGTTGAGTGTTTACTATATGCTTTATATACATTACCAGAGGCCCGGTGCATGAAATTTGTGCACAGGGTGAAGGGGAGGTCCCTTCAGCCCAGCCTGTGACCTCTTCAGGATGTCCAACTGCCGGTTTAGGGGATCGGGCCTAAACCTGCAGTCAGACATCCCTCTCACAGTTGTGGACTGCTGGCTTCTAATCGCTCATCTGCCTGCCTGCCTGGTCGCCCCTAACTGCCCCCTCCCTGCCAGCCTGGTCACTCCTAACTAA